>VZRO01003285.1:754993-793398 GCA_013397915.1 Daphoenositta chrysoptera | reverse complement strand
TTTTTTTTTTTTTTTTTTTTTGTTGTTTTGGTTTTTTTAATCTTTCCCTCTCTCTTTTGGTTTCCTCCACAGGGTTCAAAGCTGTCACTCCTTAGAAATAAACACCTGAAATTGACTGTCACTGGGATTTAAAATTTTCAAACACCTAAGGAAAGAGAGAGTAGAAATTGGAATAAGGTCATGGTGTAAAAGCTACTTCCTGAAGTGTCCAATGAATATTTCCTCTATATATCTTGACAGTTTTGAAATGTATGTATGTAGAGGGGGGGAATTTACAACACTATTTAGGAATTGTTTCTTCTTGTCAAAATAAGTTAATTAAAATGAGACTCTATTAAAATGAAAGGGTCTGGCTCATTTGAAATATTAATTTAGGCCTCTATTTCTGCAATCTGCCTGCAAGGGTCTCAGTGTGAGAGCAGGGCTATGTTTGTTAAGCAGTAAAGCATTGTTGCAAGTAAAGCCAAACTTTCCTTTGCTTTTAATGTTGTCTGATCTCTTTCCCTGAGTTAGCCTGGGTCTGTTGACCTTCAGGGCAAACTGCAAAGCCTCACTTTTACTTGCACTAAGGATGAGTTTATGGTTTGTGTTTGAAGGGGGAAGGGAGTTGGGAGAAATCTGTTGTGTGGGTTATGGGGTAGATTTGTTTGGAGGTTATCTTTCCTGCTGATGCTCTTAGCCCGGGTACTACCACTAATGTAGGATTCCCCCCATTAATCTGTGTTACCAACAGACACTGCTCCAGCAATGAGGCAAGAGCCTGCCTCTACCCAGCCACGTAGAAATTGGACTGAAACATTTCAAATAAAGAATGTTGATATAATTCCTAAGACTTATCTCTCTCTCCCCCCAAAATAATTTGAATTTATTTTTCCAGGTAAAATTTCCAGTCCCTGAGATATGAGCCATTTTGAATTAAACACTTTTTCTCACTTCTAGCACATATAAATAAAAGTAAGAAAAAAAAATAAAAAGAAAATATGCCTCCCTTTTTTTTCTCTGTCAGCTCTAAGTATAAATATTAACCTATGTACCTCTAGATGAGGAATTCAATAGTTTGATAGAACATATCCCAAACAACAGAAGAACCCAAAATGTTCTGTCACGGTTAAGGTCACAACCTTCTGTCTGTTTGAGGGTTCCAGGAAACCTGGGAAACTCCTTCACCCAAATCCTATATGAGGCATTATGGATGAACAGCATAAACTGGTTCTTCCTATGCAGGAACTTAAAAACTCCACCAGCCATGAGAAATAATGATTGTTTTACTACAAAATGAGCAGATACACAGCATAAAATTCCGTGCAAATCCTGTTGTTTCACTGGCTATACTGACACTAAACTAACCAGAAGAGAACCTCTTCATTTCCTCTGGACAGCCGTGGGTAATGTTGGTGGTGCAGTGTATTTCAGAATTCTGGAGGATGCCCCCTTGTTTCTATCCTCACCCAACGGTATTTGCTGCACTGCAGATCCCAATAGGAAGGGGGAATTTCCATTTGCTCTGCTGCAGTCACTGAGGCAGAGGAAGCTCAGGTATGAGACTGTTTAACATTGCTACCATTTCTACTTGCCTGCTGACCTGAGAAACTCAGAGACTTTAAATCAGGCTGTGAGGAGAAGCCCTGGCACTGTAGGGAAGCAGGTTTCCAGAAACAGAGACTGGCACACATTAAAAACTGGTATTGCCAAAACATTCATGGAATGAAAGTGTTTTATCTGAACAGCCATTGGGTTAAAGCACACCCACAACAACAAGGGGTTGCTTAAAGTATCTTCTTCACTTCTGCCCTGTGTGTCCCATCAGAGCTTGTGTGAGGATGCCACAAAAAGTGTCTTTGCTCCACTGCCACGTTAAGGGTGGGAATCCTGTGGGCTGCCACAGTGCAGAAACTGAGCAGGCAGCAAACCAAGGCTCCTTAGCACTGTCTCCCTGCATTTTACACCTTTGCAACTCCTTTGCTGCTCAGCTTCTCACTCCTTGCCATCACCATCCCACCCTGCCTGCAAGCCAGGGCAGAGGTGCAGGTTGAGTTTGTGCTGCAGGGAATGATATTTTCTACAGATCTGTCTCTAACCAGTAGGTACTTCATCCTGATTCAAGGCATCTTGATATTTTTGCTTGTTTGTTTGTTTGTTTGTTTTGCTTTGTTATGTTTGGGTTCCCCCAACACACACATATTGAGTGGAAGATTATCACTAGAAGGTGTGAAGAATGTGCTCCTGCTCTTCCAAGAGTGTGCATCCTGAACAGAAGGCTCTTTGCTTCTCTTCTTAGGAGGAGGAGGGCCCCACAGAGAATTAAGCTCTCAGGTTAGAGCCTTTCAAAGAGAAGCAGCCTGTAGGAAAGGTTTCAGTTCAAGAGCAAGACATACACAGATAAATTTCCATATGACGTGTGCAGGGAATCTAGGCTGTCATCACAGTCCAGAGATATGTTGGGTTTATCTGCTGCCACGTTGACATTTGCTGCATTTGAGAAGCCCTAGGATGTTGAGACACAAATTAAAGGTCCCAAGCATGCCATATGACCTGCTAAGTATGTCTAAATCCTTAGACACCAAAATTTTGCTAATTGAATTCCTCCACAGCCTCCATTCAGTTATCCAGTTATCAATATCTACCACCTCGGTATTTAGCTATCTACATCAAAACACTTACACATTGGTATGTTGGTCTTAGGGTGACTTTATGATGTATCCCACATCGCCTACCCTATGCCCAGGCATGAATCTTGTGCCTTTCTGTTCCTTTAAAACTGGGTGTGAGAGAAAGAAAAAAAGCCAGATGGATTTTTTCAAAGCAGCTCTGAGCTACAAGGACACTGCCATCTCTCTCTGGGTGCTCCTGCTGCTGGGAGAGGAGTGGAGGAAAGCGCCTCACCGCTTTTCCCAGCTCTTGGCTCCTTGTCTCGGAAGAGAGAGATGGAGAGTTAAACTCCTTTGTTTCCCTGGGACTTAGGCTGCTTCTTTTTTTCTGGAACTGTGCACCAGCACCAAAACACCATCCGGGAGAACTTTCACTGAGGCCTGGAGGTGGGTCCACGTCAACCCAGCTCTGAGGAGGAGGAGAGACACCACACCCAGAGAAGGACTCTAAAATATTTCCAGGTTTCTCTCCACAGCGAGAGGTTTTATTATTTAGCATTATTATTCTTTTTCTGTGTGTTTGTCAAATAAATAGTTCTTTTCCTTCACTTTCCTCCGAGGAAAAATCTTTTTTTTTTTTCCCAAACCTGGTGGGAGAGGGGCAGTTGTAACTTGCCTTCTATCAGAAGATATTTTCCTCCAAATTTACCTCAAACTGGCACATGTGCCCACCCCAGATTAAATCCCAAACCTGTATTTCAGTCGAGTTTACTTATGGGTTGAGTTCTAGAAGCCTGTATCAAGAGCACAGTGATACCACTACAGTGTTAGGAGGTCACTGCCTAGGCCTGGGGCCACGTAGCATTTTCCTGAACAATTACCAGGCATAGTCTGGGACTCAGCATCGACCAGGGACCAATCCCAGTTATGAATTTAGATGCAATTAGCCTGTTTTGCAGGGTGAGATTTATACAACGTGGATGTGAGCCACACCATCTTCATCAGCCTCCGTCCCACAGAAAGATCCTGCAATGTGCTGCTGCACTCTGATCTGTGCATGATGTGGTTGAAGGCCAGCTAAATGGGATTTACTGGGATTACAGTTCTAGATTTAGGTTCCAAAATCCCACTTTATTTATTTTTAACACTTAGACCCTAATTAGAGTTGGAAAAATAAACCAGGCTTTGATAGTTTAAGAATAAAATTAAATGTCTATCAAAAAATATTTTCCTGACTTATTTCAGGGAATATTACTTAAAAATTCCATTATGTCATTGAATATTTCTGTGGAATTCTTCTATTTAGACTCCTGTTAATAAGAGTGCTGGGAGCAATGGAGACCCCAGGGCTGGCAGGATTGCTTGGGTCAGATAAGATATTATTTATATATAGTTTTATACATAGATCTGATACCCAAACATCTGGTTGGAAATGGAAATTCCCCCTCTGCTTGCAGAGTTGTTCGTTCCACCTTCAAGTGAATTTCCAGGGAAAGTTAGGGCTGCGTCCTCCTCCTTTTGGCATCCCACAAGCAGGAGCTGAGCACAAGACGGGAAAGAGCAAAGTCCCTCTCCTGAGTCTAGCTCAGCTCACCTCCTTGGCCTCCATAAAATATGTATTCCCTTATCTGTGTTTCCCTTCTGAGAATGTTTATATTTTTTTTTCCTTATAGAAAACATCCCCACTCAGTCCATACTTGCACTCCATCCCCGTTGGTGTGGAATCTTTCCTTCTATTACAGTGCAGGCATTTGGCAAAACAAGATAACAGCAGAGAGCTTTGTTACAACCCAAAGGCTAAAACTGAAAAGCCTGTAAGTGGGAGTGTTTTTCTGATGGAAAGTGAGGCACCAGCTACTTCCCAGGGCTAAAACCTTTCCCTGAACCAGTACCTCTGTGCTTGTGTTATGTGGTTCCTCTCCTTATATCTCTTTTAATTTTCATTTACATCAAGATTGTTTTCTTAGAGTTGTCTCACATAGTAAAGAGGAAGCAAAGCATGAATAGACTATTGATGGTCTAGCTTCATATATAATGTATATGGCACTCTTATCTGTGGAAAATATTATCTTTATAGCAGAATATATTTAAGAGGTCAGAGTACTCAGTTTGTTTTGGCAGAAGAGAGGCCAGATCAAGCAGTGCCATAAGAGTCAAGGTGCTTGAGTTGTGTTTTCCCCTCTTCCTGTGTTACCTTAAGAAGTCACAGGGCTCTTCTCTGCTTATGTATGTTAAATATCTGTCTCCAGAGCTGCAGCAGCATGTTCCTGCACTCCCTCAGAGCAGCCTGTTTTCCTCCACACGAGCACATGTGGGTGCCTCTGCTCTGGTTTCACAGGAGGAAAGAGAGAGAGCATTTACCAGCCTCACAGTGCAGACATTTTATCTCAAGCTTGTAGCTGCTTCTTCCAGGTTTCCCACCACCACTTTAACTTCTTACAGGTGCCTTCGCCATCCCATGGCTGTCTCTGCCCTCGATCTGGGCTTCATTCAGAAGGGAAGGAACAGTGGAGAATGTGCTGCTCTCCCCTGGTGCAGGGGTTGTTCCTTCTGCCAACGAGAAGAGGCCAGGCTGTCCCAAAGCACAAGGTTATAGGGGAGAGATTGGGATAATCCCTCCATCCCCAGACTTGCCTACCTCCCAGTACACTGCAATGCTCTTCTGCTTCAATTCTGTCAAATCCTTTGAAATCACCAGATGAAAGATAAGGCGACTGTTCTGGGTCTGTGTGACTACAAAAGAGTAGGATTCTCTTCACAGAAGCTGGGTAGATTTGCTGATTTTTTAATTTTTTTCTTCTTTTTTTTTTCCCACTTAATGAAAATTTCTGAAATCCATGGCATAGAAACCATTTTGGTGGTGTGCTGAGAGATGTTGAGCCAAAGATCTTGAGAGAAGTTATGCTATCCATATAAATGCATGCAAAGAGAGGCAGGTAGAGAGGAGAAAAACCTACTCCTTCCTGCTTCATGTGCATTGCTGTGAGAGTAACAAGCGAGACAAAAAGGAAGAGAAACTTTCAGAGGTCCAACTGAGACTGGAGTCCAACCACGACAAGTAGAAGCAGCTCCTGAATGAAAATGCAATCCCTAACCAGGCTCACATCCTAAACCAGGAGCACCATCGAGCAGGAACAGAACCAAGGCAGAGATTTGCAGATTACACACTCCATGATCTGTTGGAGGGTATGTCAGTCATTTCCAAAATTGAGTATGAGTAACCTGAACCTCTGCTCGAACACGGGACCACGGCTGCTCTTAGTACTGACAGAAAGACTCAGTTTGGCTAAATTAGGAAAATTATCCCTCTTCATCTCTCTCGTGTGTTGAAACACAGTCCTTCAGACCAAACCAGAATGGTTATTGACACTAAAACGTTTAGATTCCCAGAAGACACGAATTTTCAGCACAGAGTACTGGCATAGCTACACACAGATGAAGGATAAATTCTCCGTAGCTACTCACCTGATATGCAGGGTATGCAATTTAGCAGATTTGTGTACATCTTCAGCTGCTTGATGATCTTCAGCGGGGTGCTCACTTTGAAATGCTTGAGCAGTGGTGCCCGTCTCCCACGCTGTATCCTGCACAACAGGAACTCTGGTACTGGCAAAGGAAGGAGAGGGAAAGCACATGGCAGGAGCTCCTCGAGCTCCCTTCCCAAAAAAGAGATTCACAAGCCCATTTTGCACAACGTGGCGTATTCCAAGGACGAAAGCAAAACAGCTCTTCAAAAATTTCTTCATGAGCTGGAGATAAAAGTAATCCCTACTAGGGATGGTTTAGCAGTATGCATATATGGGGGAGGAATTTCAGAGGAAGGGAAATACCCCTCCACCCCATCCTGAGTTTTCAATAATACTTTGTAGTGCTGCCCACTTTTGAAGTGGCTTAAAAGAAATGGAAGTATTTGGAATGTTTTTACACAAGAAATACTTCCTTTTGTATAATTAAAATTATTGTGGTTGGCTCCTACAGTGAGAGGCTCATAAATTTGTTTCCAGTAGCAATCAGTATAGTTAATACCCATCCTATCAAACTGAGTTAACTTGTGTTCGTTTTGGGCCTCATCCAGAGCTTATTGATGTCAGAGGAAAGAAACTATTGACTTAAACAGGCTTTGGAGGAGACCCTACAAGCTGAAAAGAACAGATAATCTGGTTATTTCTGCCACAAAGAAAAGAGATATCCAGTGAAAATAAATAGGTGAAAGTGAAAATAAAATAATAATCAATTTAAAAAAATATTAAAAACCAGACAAAAGAATCCCATTAACAGGGTGTTTTGTGCAACCCACAGTTGTTACAGAGAGAGGCAGAGAACCTCATGGTGCAGGGGGTGAACACAACAAGTCTCAGAAATCAGGAGGAGACACAGGGAGATGAAGAAAATTTGCCTGATTTGCCTTTCATATCTGAAAGCACAGAATTAAAAGCTGACCAGGGTGAGTATTACACGAGATAACATTAGGCTTTATGTGTTCTGGCCAAACCTGTGATATCAGGTTTTGAAGTTGTCCAGTTAAAAGTAGACATCAAAAAAATTAAAGGAGTCAAAGATCCTGAAGGACACACAAACTTAGGGAAGGTTTATAAAGAATCCAGTGGTGTTTCTGGCCATGCTGGATGAATTATCAAAAGCTATGAGGATCTCTGAAATGAGTTCAGTACCCAGCAGGTTTCCCATGAGAACAGGCATCTGCAATGCAAATTCCAAGCCCAAGCCCTGCAGCATGATTGCCAGATCCAAGAATCAGAGTGATGAATAAATCCCCTTTTCACTCCCCTTAAAAATAATGAAAATATGAGGAATAAAGAATTTGAAGTCTTTTTTTATTGGCCTGATGGTTTAAGGAATTCGAGTGCTGCTGGCACTCCAAAAGCTCCTCTTTCCAGTTATGAATATGAGAAATTGCTTTACTGTCCAAGACAAGGATGGGGTATTCCCTTCCCTACAGGTCTTCACTTAGGCTCCCATTTGGCTTGTCTCCTTCCTGTTTCCATATTCTTTCTTTGATTTCTGTCTTCCAGACCATATTTCCCAAAATATCCTGGAGGTGACCTTTTTCCCTACAGTGAAACCATTAGTAAAATATCTGTTGAATTCCAGAAGGCCAAGATTGTGTCAATGACAACTGGCTTCACTTCTTTGTAACTCTCTTTAACTGTAGTTAAATAATTCTGTGAAGTTCTCTGCTCTGAAAATTTCCCCAGCTTTAACAGACATGGGTCTCCTGTGGTCAGGATGTCACAGCTCCCCTGTGCAATTCCCCCACCCAAAGTCAAACAGTATTATTGGTTGATGTCCCTATAATGTCATTTTTATCCCAGTTATAGCTGCAGTGAAACTGTATAATATTGTGCACATGGCCTTGGATATTAATTCTGACATGTCACCCTGTGATTGCTTTGTTATGTTATTTTTATAAGGCCAAGATCATGCTTTACATATGGGCTTTATGTTCTGCAGATTCTAAATAGATACAGAGAACTGTGCCATTCAAATATGAGTTTTAGTAACCCAAAAGATCAGCCTAAATCTCCAAGGACAAAGAACTGACATAAAAGTCTAGTCTTCCAAAATCCTTCACAGATCTATAAAATTCCAGCTAGGCAACCTGATAAGTCACTTGACATTTCCATACTTTGATATCTCCAATTCTGAAGTGAGGTAACACTCTTATCTTTTTGAAGGTAACATGAGACTAATTTTTCTATTGATAGATTATTCTGGGGACTTCTGCCAAAGCAAAGCTTTACTAAAACCTTCCAATGAACATATGCCTAGAGGAAAAACAACACAGAGATATGAAAATAAGAGAAGAGCATAAAGGGTCTAACCTCAGCTGACCACTGTCATTGTATATTTATGCAATTTCCTTGTTGTAAGATAAAATCCTTAATTTGTGTTTACTGATCTGGGTCAAAGGACAAGAGTGTTGAAAGGGATGTTACAGGTTTTGCTTCTGTGTGCTTTTTGAAGGCAATAGGTCCTTAGTTCTACATGTACACAGCAAAGCAACACCCTTTTCTATTACCAGTTTAAAGGGTGATGCGTGGTTGTTATAGCTGAAGGAGGTAAATTACAACTACTTGAGAAAACAAATAGAAAGCTGTTTTAGTCATCACATTAGGCTTAAAAAAAATAAAATATGATTTGGCTATATGGTTTATAGATGCAAATGGATTAGTCATATTTACACATATTACTCTGAAGGAAGTTTTCCTCTTCATTTGCATAGGGGAGAAATCCTTTCATTCCTGCATTCAAAAGGGAGGGAAGAGGCCCCATCTACAAGCAAAATTACAGGAAACAAAAAGAGAAGTGAGTTCATGTTCAAGTACTTGGAGAAAAGTGTTGGATTTGTTCCAAAAACCCAGCACTATTACTGGAGCTGATATGCCTCCCTAAAACTGTGTAAATGATTCCCTTGATCAGAAAAATGGTCTGGTGCTGCAAAAACTCTGTCAGGGTTGTTGAAATACAAGCTTTTGAGGCAAAAAGTATCCTGTACAATCAGGAGCAGATATATCCCAGGTAGAGAGATGTCAAAGAGCTTGTGCAGTGGTTTCCATATAAGAAAAGTTTAGCTTGGAGGAATTATATTTTTGCAGTTAAAAATTTTCACAGACACACAGAAAATAAAACAATAATAAAACCAAAACACAAAAACAAACAAAAAAACCCCCACATTGTTTTTTAATATTTAAAATGGAAGGGAAATTTAAAAACCCAATTCTTGTACCAAGACAATAAGGAATATTTAATTTTGACTGCTGATATTAACCCCAGGTCTTACCAGCCAATCTCACCAGAAAGAAATATCTTCTTGGTTTTACCAGGTAGTCTAGAATGAAGCTGGATTTATGATTAGAAGGTGCTCTGACAATAAAATTATGTGATATATTTCATGTACTTGCCTTTAAAATAATTTCTGTGTGGTAATAAGACATTAATTATATTATTACCACTTCAACATTAATTTGCAAAAATTCACTTCTATTGTTTTCCCAGAAAGGTTTTGACATAATAAAAACGTAGCAAGCCAATTGATCTTATTAACCAAAAGACTGAATAATATTTTTCAGCATGTGCTCAGGCTGTTCTGGCAAATGATCCTCACTTGGGCTGACATTGCATTGTCTAAATTCTCAGATTAGGTGTATCTTTGTCATCTTTATTTGTATTTACATGGAAGATCAAGCTGAGTTCTCCTATTTTCAATTGGAAAAAAGTTAGTTAGTTAAGAATGTCAAAGTCTAAAGCCAGTGCCTCCACCTGAGCTAGTCTGAAACAGGTGTCTCAAGTAGATGGGATGAATCATACCAAAAATAATTGTGTTCTCCCTGGACTGCAAAGGGAATTGAGAAGTTAGCTCAGCTGCAGCCTTCTCACTGAGATGGTTTAAATACTCTGGTCCACCAGAGAAAAGAAGTGGGACATCAGCAGGACCATTTATCTTTCCTAAAACAGGCAGCACCAATTTTCTTCTGAAGCTGTAGACCTACCTCTCTTCATAAACTATAAAGTGAGCATTGATGCCTTACCTTTAGGAGCTAAAGTGAGAGAGTATAAACCCCAACTACCATATATAAAGAAAGAAGTCTGTGACCCCAAGGTGGAATTTCTTCATTTACAGCAATGCAAATAATGAAAGAAATATAAATTCACTAACACAAGCTATTGAACCTTTCAGGCCAAATATGTCCTTCCAGATTCTGTTGATTTAAATGTGTTTCTACACTGGACCAAAAGATAAAATTTTCGACTGTATTTGCCAAGCAGCATCCAGACAAGCCAGAAAACAATCAGTTCAAATCCCAGCTTGTAATCACTATTTGTGAATTTGCTGTTCTGGACATGCAAGTCTGTATTTCTTTAATAGAACTGCATCAGAGATAACAGCAAATATAATATTAAAGAAACCTAACCCAAAGCTTGTTCAAAGGTTACTCAAAGACACCCATTTCTTATCAACTAAATCTCTCAAAACCAAGATTATCACCAGTTATAGCAACATTAACATCCGCATCTACCTCAACTCATATCACAACCCAAATGTGAGAACACCCAAAAAAACTCAGCTCCAGAGCCAACTCCCTCCCAGTGCCAGTGCACAACTGCCCACAAAAGTTGTCAAAATTACATCCCTGGTTCCTCTTTGGGGCTGCTCTTTAACTTAACCCTTTTACTTGCAGAAATACAGAAAAACGTATGCCTTAGCAAACGGAGGAAAGATGAAAACCCATATTGCCATCCTCTTTACTCAATGGGTTGCATAAGAAAATAGGAAAAGTTGCTTTTTTTTAGGGTGTGAGATGCCTACAGATGGCAATGTGTCCCCTCTAACCCTCCCTACAGCCCAGCTCAAGTGCACCAAGGGTTATGGGTGGGAGAGGCACCCTGACACTGCACGGATGTGACTTGAAACATGCAAAGCAAAAGGCCTCTCAGAAACACCCCTGGGAAATTCTTGCTTGTCTGATAATGGATGGGGTCTCAGAAAGGCAGATTTCCTAAAGTACATCAATAATAAAGAATCAATAATTTAAAAATACAGTTAAATATAAAGCCTGCCTACTCCAATAAATCACCTTCTCTTGTTGCTCCCTTGGACATTTCTGTTTGTAGGTACATTCACGCATTCATGAAAGGAATCCAAACCTTTCAGTATCTACAGGAAAGAAAGCAAAAAATTCCACTCCTTTTGTTAAGTTCAGCAACGGAGCTACTGAAAAAAAAATCAGATTTATCACCATCTTAAGATGAAACATCGAAAAATCTTGTCAAAGAAGAACTTCAAGGTTTCAAAAGCTAGTCAGAGTTTTAAGAAGGCAGTTTTATACCATTTCCACAAGCCAAATCATTATTAAAAATATTTTGCAAGATCTAGATGCACAAAAGTACTGAGACACTGGCTCACTGCAGCATTTCAGGCTGTAACTGCTAGGGTGAGACACAAACCTTTTGCTTATGCTTATGAAGAGATACCCTTGTGTTTTAAAGATTCCCAACCTGGACACTAAAAGGAAAGTATGAAAAAGTATTGAAAAGAGAACAGAAAGGAAAGCCCTCATTTGCCTCCCACAGAGAAGACTCTTCTCAGACCACTTATCCTGGACACAGGAGACCAGATTCACTGTTCCCACCTGTGTATCCATGCACACAGCATGGAAGAAAGGACCTTACTTGGAAACCTAAGGGCTAATTGCTGGTGGACTGAGTGATGGGGAGATGCTGATGTATCTTTCTTTAGAAACTGTACCTGCAGAAAAAAAAAATCAAACAAACAAACAAGCAAAACCCCAACAAAAGCCCATAGGATTGATTGAGCAGCAACATAAGAATATGATTTAAGAGCGCAGTAATTGCACAGGTTGCCTGTGATCAGAAAGCAGCCTAGAAGCCAGTGCACATTCCCTATGGAACAGTCAGTAGACAATATGCAGAAAACAGTCTCCAGCACAGGAACTGAGATGTAGGTCTCTTCCATCCAACTGAGCTCTTAATCATTAAAGTGGGAGTTTTCCTTCAGGCTTTCTTCTCAAAAGAATAGCAGATCATTTTTTAGACATGTTTATATGGAGAGTAGAGAGCACTCTGCAGAGATAAAGGAGATATTTAGATTAGATACCAGGAAGAAAATCTTTATTGTGAGGGTGGTGAGGCATTGGAACAGGCTTTCCAAAGGAACTGTGGCTGCTCCATACCTGGAGCATCAAAGGCCAGCTTGGATGGGACTTTGAGATGCCTGGTCTAGTGGAAGGTGTGGCTGCCCACAGCAAGGGGGTAGGAACAAGATGATCTTTAAGGTCCCTTCCAACCCAAACCATTCTGGGCTTCTATGATTCTATGATTAATACCTTTCTCAGGGAAATGAAATCTTGGATTGTGCCTTGGCAGGAACCAAGCACACATTTAGAAGTGATCTAAACACTGCATATCAGTGAAGCTTGACTTGTCTACTTAGTTAAGGAAAGGGAACAGCTCATCCCACTGTGATTGTAGGCCAGGCAGTGGGAAGTGAATAAACTCTTTGTTTCCTAAATCCTAGGTAAACCATATTTACCCTTATTCATCTTCCACTGCACCAACACTGGGGATGTCAAGCAAGGACTGACTTGGGGTAATGACTGGATGGGACAATGAGAATTCAATCATCTTCAGGTTTCAAAACAGTAGAATTCAATGCAAAAACTTAGCATTTCATAATATTTTGTGGAAGGCAACTGCCCAGATCCCATTCTGTGTCAGGGTTTCATAAAACAGCTATGGAATTTTTATGTTGCATATATAAGTCAAACAGCTTAATGCAGCCCCAAAAATCCTCACGTCTTTAAGCAGTAGGGGAATAGAGGCATTATAAAAATATAATTAATAAAACCATACTTGGGCCAGGATCTGTAGGAGACAGTAACAGAAAATAGCCCAGTTTCATTAGAAATCCATTGTGGTTCCCATTTATGTTAGTGCAGATACTCCGAACACAAGTGGAAATAAAAATGAGCTGCTGGTGTGAAAACAGAGCAGACTGAAGGTGGTTTGTTAAAAGCTTCTGCGTGATTGTGAATTAACACTGTAGAGAACTAAGTGTAGATGCAGTTCCAGGACAGATGCAGGAGAAAAAGTTGTTTCCAGACAGTTTAAAGCAACAAAAATTCTGGAAAATGAGCTTCCAAAAATTTTTGCTGCTGTTGTGGGCTGAGTTAAACTGATATGCAGTAGGAGAAGACATTGCATTTCTCCTGGAAAATGAGAAGCACATGGGAAATAAAATTGTCAGAGTTTTTGCTTGGAATTGAAAATTGTTGAAGGTTGAAGTCTTTAATGTAGGGGGTTTATCAACAGAAGCAGAATCTGTGGTTTCTATCTGAGTAGCAGTGAGGTCTGCAAAAGGAACTTCCTGCTGATGAAATTATATAGCTAGAGATTTTGGTCCAGATTTTGTACTCAGGAAGCCCTTGAAAACTTGTTTGCCACTGTCGAGCTGTGGGAATTAATAGATTTAAAATTAACTGCTGACATATTTTTGAGGCAGTCCAAACCTGTAGCAGAAAAGATCCTGGTGCAAGTGGAATGGAGAGGTGTCCCTCTTGTCACAGTGGGAAGGAGAATGGGCAGTGCTTCAAGCAGCAGCTGACCAAGCTGTTTTTAACCTAGGCTGGAAGGAAATTTATATTCCAAGATGGCACAGCCCTCTTTGTACCACCATAAACTTACCCCTAAGGGGATAGATCATTGACAGCTAGCCATTGTGACCAGGATTTTCCAACATCTCTCTTGATTTTCAGTGTCCACACCAGTGAGGTGTCTCAAAAGCATCCACTTATCAAATTCTGGGGACTAAACCACAGATCATTCCCCTTTGCAATGGCTTAGCAGCAACATCAAGTAATGAAGGAGCCCCAAATCATACTTTCTACAAAAAAATATCCAAATCTCTACTTTTAGGGTTTTCTGCAAGAAGATGATGAATGTTAAGCTGTTATTACTTAATGGCCAAAACCTTAGAAATAATTTAAACTGTGCAACTTACATATAGCCAGCAATTGCCTCTTTTTCATTTCTGTACAAGGAAGGGGAGGATTTGAATACAATAAGAGGGAATGTAAAGGGAACTAAATCAGCACTGTTAAAATGAAGGATGACCTTGAAGAAGTAGTTGTGGGAACAAAAGCAGTACAAGCATTTAACACCAGCAGAATGCCACAACAACATGAACATCAGCTGTGATCCTGCAGTCTGATATGGATAGCTATTTCCACTGCAAATCATCTCTATGGAGAGTGGTACAAAATGTTTCACTTCCCCCTATGCATCTAATGAGGGTTTTAGGACCAGCAATGAATATGAGAGGTTGGGGAAGAGAAGATCTGACACGGGAAAAAAGATCCACGGAGAGTGTGACTCCTGAGAATCAAAAAAGCAGCTCCCCCTCCTTCATGGGTGGCAGAGAGCAGCATGAGAAACATGAAGGAAACGTTTTTGAAAATGTAATCCTAATGCTGGGTGGAATTTTTCAGTTCCTAAAATAGCCTGAGTTGTTACAAGTGCAGGTAGGAGTTTCTGCTTCCAGGAAATTGCTTTGCCTTTCTGAATAGCACAAATGCTTCTCCAACAAGTAGGCCTGTGAAGAAGTAGAGTGCTCCTTTAGGGCATGTTTCTGTCCTGAGGAAATCAATGAGAGCGTTGCTATTAACTGTTTTGGGAGCAGGATATGGCCCATAATCTGATTAACAGATGCTTTGAGTCTGTGTAGACTGAGTTTTCAAAGACATACACAGATAAAAGACTTTTACTTTCATGTCACACTTATCTTTCTTTGTTGTAGCGTAAAAGTCTGTAAAATGTTACCTTACTCTTAACTCATAATACAGCTGTTTTACTTATGCTCAAAATATTTCATCCTGCCAGGGCCATCATGGTGGATAATCTAATTATATAGTTAATTCCACACATGCATTGTGGCCTTCAGGGAAATGACAATTTGGGACTAGATGTTTCACTTCAAGCATGGCTAAGTGCTGACAGAGAACTGGAGCAGCAACATCCCTCCTGAGTAGCAACAATATCAGCCTGACACTTTTGCTGTTCTATTGAGATTTAGGCAATCTGCTGAGAAGGGAAGGCCGTGATTTATCTCTTTGGGCTGAAGAGAGTGAAACCCTTTGTGGGGAGATGGACAACCAGTCCTTATTGGGTTTGCCCGGCCAGGTTTTGATAGCAGGGGGGGCTACAAGGGTGGCTTCTGTGAGAAGCTGCTGGAAGTTTCCTCCATGCCCAGGAGAGGCAATTCCAGACAGATCCAAGACTGGGCTGGCCAAGGCTGGACCAGTCAGAAATGGTGGTAACCCCACTGTAACAATGTCTTTAAAAAGGAATAAAAAAGTTATTGCATATATGTAATTGTGGCCAGAGGTGAGAATAGGTGAGAGGAACAGCTCTGCAGCAGCAAGGTCGGTGGGAAAGGAAGGGCAGGAGGTGCTGCAGGAGCTGGAGCAGACTCCCTTGCAGCCCCTGGTGCTGCCCACGGTGAGGCAGCTGTGCCCTGCAGCACATGGAGGGCACGGGGATCCATAGATCCACCTGCAGCTCATGGAAAAGCCCCACAAGTGGATGGCCAAAGGAGGCAGTGGGAAACCTGTGCTGGAGCAGGGTCCTGGCAGGGACCTGTGGACATGTGGAGAGAGGAGCCCACTCTGAAGCAGATTTCCTCAATTACTGCTCTTTAAAAGTTCTTTCTCCTTCTGTGAAAGATGCTGAAGCCACGGTATGGAGAGAGGAACAAACTCTGATGTCCCTTGTGTCTAGGTTTAGCTTCCTTTTCCCAGTTGCCACACAGGTATGTCAAAGGGCCCAGCTAACCCAGCAGTGCATTAAAAAGTCCTATCCAAACCTTAAAAATGTGAGCATCATTTCTTTAGAGCTGAAGTTTTTCTCTCTATTGGATAAAATTAATTTTCCTCAGAAACCATGCTTCTTACCTTTATACCTAAGCTTGACAGGTCTTAGACCCCAGCTCTCTCCTTGCAGCTGCTGTGAGTTTTTCTTCTCTCTCCTGACACTCATGGTCTTGTTCACAGTCTGTCAGGTTTGGATCTCAGTCACACAGCCTTACACTACACCTAGAAATATGTGGAAATAAAAAAAATCAGGCAACTTAGTGTGTGTCAGAAATAAAACTGAACTTTCAACCTAGAGGTTGACAAATTCCACTTAGCCTGAATTTACTCCTTTATGGCACTCTGATGTTGGAATAAGGATTTCTTCTCTTCATTGGGAAGGTGGGTAGAGATTGTTCTAAAGTGAAGGTGAAACATGTCTTTTTTAAGTGGCCAACATGACCTTAAGTGGTTTTGTTGACAAGCTGGTGACCCTAACCCCTGCAAAACCCCTCTACAGATATTTTTTCCCTTTCTGCCTCTCAAAAAATGCACATACACTTGAAAGAGAGCAGAGCCCACTCCCTACAAGAGGAGTAGGAGAGGAAAAAGCCTCAAGTTGCACTGGTTTAGAGATTGGATATCAGGCAAAATTACTTCACTGAAAGGGTAGTCAGGCATTGGAACAGGCTGCTCAGGTCAGTGATAAAGTCCCCATCC
This sequence comes from Daphoenositta chrysoptera, assembly GCA_013397915.1. Classification (NCBI taxonomy): domain Eukaryota; kingdom Metazoa; phylum Chordata; class Aves; order Passeriformes; genus Daphoenositta; species Daphoenositta chrysoptera. The sequence continues at coordinate 776,708 of VZRO01003285.1, read as the reverse complement.
CTGGAAGGGTTCAAAAAACTGTACAGATGTTGTGCTTAGAGACATGGTTCAGTGGCGGATTGTCATTGCTGGGTTAATGGTTGAACCTGAGGACCTTAGAGAGCTTTTCCAACCTTAGAGATTCCATGATTCTAAAAAATGTCATAGAAAGGGTTGTTACTGCTCCAGGGGCTCCAAGTTGCAAACTACAACTGATGATCCCCCACAGGAGCAGGCTTTGCCCATGAGTAGGTGCAGGGATGCTGAGGCTTCACAAGCACCTGTGTTATTCATGTGTGTCTCTAGTGTTTGGATTGAAGTCCATTGGTGTTGTTCCTGTGCAATTTCCTGTCCATTCTCAATTCCAACATGGGGCATCTTGCTGTTTCCTGATAGATCATCTCATTTATCATTGGTTCTGCTACAAGAGTGGACAAAAAAACCCCTATATTCCTTGGCTGACCACAGGAGCTTGGGCGTTTCAAAATCAGTGTTGAGATAAGTTTGCTCCCATCAACATCAGAGACTGTTCAGTTTCCTACAGCAGTGTGGAGACTGGTGTGCATCTCCACTCAGTCATTCAGGCAGACAGAATGAAAGGAATTTGTATTCCCAAATCCCAGACTGCCCTCCTAAAATCCCCCTAATATGAGGAGTCACTCGGCCTCACATCGCTTATTTTGGTTTGAGTTGCCCAGGCACATAAGGCTGCACGTGCACAGAACTTCTTCTCTCCTGGCAAGGCAGAGTGGAACCACCCTGGCTGGTGTCTAGACAACTTCAGTACAAGGAGTTGCTCCTCTGCCCGGGTCTCATGGAGAGCCCAGACTGTCAGGCATCATCAGAGCATTCCTGACATGAATCAACAGGCTCAGAAGCCCTGGAAGAAGCACTGCTGACTACTGCTTTGGGACTGGCAGAGTCACCTTGGCATTTATACCACAACCTTTAGGCTACATCACTTGTCTAAGCACTGGGAAATGTAAGTGTTAATTTCCTAATTTAGCTTGTTGCTACTTCCATCTCCTATAAAACTTGTCTGTGGTATCCAGGCCAGAAGATATTTGGCACAGGAAAACTCTGCCCTTCCTCCTGATGTTGGGCAACACCTGCAACAGCAAGGTCAAGCTGAAAGAAAAGTCGTGATTTCAGTGCAGGGTTTGTGACATTCACCTGGGAGAAAAATGCTGGGTCCTATTCCAAAGTCTCTTTCTAATATCACCTATGACATTTCAAACTGATGATGATTTGCTAGAGGACAAAAGCATTCCAGTATGTATGAAGCAGCTATTAGGAGTCCCAATTATTTCTCAGAGTGCTGTAATTATGATGCTGGAAATTTAGATTCTTCCTGGTTTGTTCTTTATTTCAGTTCCTTTCTCTAACACTTCAATTTTTTCCCTCTCCATTTCTCTGCACAATCTATCCACATTTGTTCCACAAGGTAGGAGGTTACTTTCTTACAACAAGTGATGCACACAATAACTTGAATGACTTCAGGAAGAGAGGGGACATTTTCCTTGCATAAGGTGGTACATATTACTACCTTGGGCATCTTTAATGTTGACTTCTGCATCTGGGCCAGTTTCCTCAAACTCCATTGACAAACAATGGAGTTAAGTGGTTTATTTTTGCAGGTACTTTTGGATGCGAAAAATTATTTCCAAACGCTTCCCTAATTTCTCAGCTGGACAAGAAAGGCAGCTGAGGGAGATTGGCTCATGTGTGGATGTGAACACTACTGATACTTAAGCCTTGGTGCATCTCACCCTTCACATTTTGCAGGACCTTATTTAACAGAACTATTTGCAATGACCCAAGACAATCAACCCTCTGAACTGAGGAAAAATTGGATTCAAGAAGAGATCAAACTCTGGTGTAATTTCTAGTCTTTAGATGTATTTTCTCATTTTCTTCTAAGAAGTCCAGTCAAGATGCCCCTCTTGCTGTTTCTGCTGGTGAGAGACTAAGGTATGATTATGATTGATGACTCTCTTCCCCAAAGAAGTGGAATTGCATCTGCTGAACTCCTGCTCAGAGGAGGACAGAGCTCATAACAGCCTGAAAGGCTCTTCAGGAATGCTGACACATGCTACACTAATTCACAAGAATGTGAAAGCAATCTCCAGGACATGACAATTCAGTCACTGGCTGCAGTTAGGAAGTGATTGGGAACATGATCTAAAACCCCAACTTCTCATTTATCTCAGGCTAAGTGTCAACAAAACACTTTTCAGACTCCATGAAATGCAGACATGTTGCACAGGCATTTAGGCAGGAATTTCTTGGCTTTAGCCCTTGGACAACCTTGTAGTTAAATAGCTAAAGAAAGCTGGTCAGAGGAATTCATAGCATTAATTCTTTTTGGTGATGCATGTCTGTGTGCATGTTTGTAGAGAAAAAGATAAATACAGTTTATAATCTGATAGTGTTATGTCAATCTATATATATACAATACATATACCACAGTTTGGAGTTTCTGGTGATTTTACTTTCACCCAAGCCCACTCTGCTAACAATTGGTTGTATGGCCATGATGGCTTCCTATAAATAGAGAATCATAGAATTGTTTAGGTTGGAAGAAACCTCAATAATCATCAATCCAATCATTAATTTGGCACTGCCAAGTTCACAACTAAACCAACCATGTCCCTAAGCAGCACACCCTGATGTTTCATGAACACTTCAAGGCCTGGTGATTCCCACACTTCCCTGGTCAGCCTATTCCAGTGCTTGACCACCCTTTCAGTGAAGAAATTATTCTTAATCTCCAATCTAAATTTTCCCTGGTTGTAAAAGATCCTTTGGAAAAGTTAACAGAGCTTTAGTAAAATATCCCATGGTTTTTGTGATCTGATAAGCAAAGGTGGAACTGCTGGCACAAGGAAGGAGAAGGTCAAGTGCCTCTCAGCATCCCCCATGAAGGTTTTACTCCAGGTTGTGAATGCTCCTGGCACATCCCTGCTGAGGCTGCACCTGAGCAGGAGGTGAGACCATGGGGTCCAGCAGCCAAACCACTTCATCTTTTTGTTCACCAGCCTTTAGACAAGTCACTGCTTGACAAGCTGCATTTTCAGCAGTGCTCAGGGACACATTTGTAAGGCTCAGAGCTTGGGCTGTGTTTATAAGACTGCTCCATACATGCAGTTCATCCAAGATTTAAGAGTTGGTCCCCGCCTTATTTTACTCCCATTTAAAAAAAAGAGTGAAGAATCGATTGCTCCAGGGTTAACCAAGGAGGGAAAGATATAATTTTGAAAGGGAAAATGCTGTAATTTATAACAAGAAAACGTGAGTTCATTTACTATCATATCTGTCACAGAAATCTGCCAGGATTTGTGTTTGGTTTGGGGGTTTTTTTGATGGTAATATCAACAGTTCAAAAAAAAAAAAAAAGAAATAGTTATAAAGAATTCAGGAAATAAAACTTATTCTAAATCATAAAACTTCTACATGTACATTTGCACACAGAAAACCTGGTAAAATTATTTTGGCCTATGACCCAAAACACAGTCACTTCAATCAAATGGAGAAGGACAATGATGTCATATTAAATATCTCATTTCATTTTTTTGGCCCATAGGTTCTCTCTCCACACCATCTTTGGGTTTTCTTTCTCCACCTGCCTCCTTCTTGCATTTTCCCATGTTTTGGCAGGATAGCCCAAGAGCTGTTCTAACCAGTGCCAGGTTGTTATTCCTATCTGCACAGGAGAGGAGCTAATCCTGTAGAGCTTCTTGATACAAAATTAAAATGAAAGCTTTGTGCTAATCATTTCCTTCATGAGCAGACCTTAGCTCCACATGGGATATTTGTATTTTTCCATTCAAGGATGCAAAGTAGTTTTGAAGTTTGGACCTTTAAGAGCAGTTGGGCATCTGATCTGACAGAAAAGCTCCAGTCCAAACCCTCCCCTCAAATTAAACTTGAATTCAGCTGTTAGCAATTTACAATTGATTCCCTGGCTTGAATTGGTTGCCTTCTCTGATTAAACAAAATAAAGCTCTCTAAAACTAGAAGAACATTTTATACTGAGGTAAATGGTAAATATGCCCTTCAACACTTATTCTGATCTCAATAAAACAAAGTCAAAGGTTTCAAACAGGACTTACTGAAAACTCATTTGCAATACAATTTATTTCTACAAAAATCAAGGGTACAACCTAAACTGAGTCTTTCACTTAGCAAATTGGGTTTTTTTTCCAAAGGCTCTTATTCCAAGTAGCAGCATTTATTGACATTTAGTAATGCAGGAAATTGCTAGTTTTGAATAGAGATTTTGAGTGTGGGTGCTTCTTACTGACACTGGCACATACTGCTTGGGTTAAGATCACAAAAATGGGATGAAAATAAGAGACCAAACCCTGATCTTTGCAAAACACTGCACTGGCAGACTGTCTGTAGTAAAATTTACACAAAACCTGTCAGTCAGTTATAACTTTGGTTGATTCCTGCCTCAAAGCAGACTTCCCTGAAAAAATCTCAGAAAAATTCCTGGGGTCTGAATGTCAAAGCAGTGGGGTTTGCTCTTTGAAGGATGTGGTTCAAATTTTACCTCATTTTTCAGGTGAGGCTCAGGCCATTACCTCAGCCAGTGGCAAAACAAGACAGTTGTATACTAATTTTTTGTATGGTTATAGGATAATTTAGCTGGCAATGATCTAGTCCAACATCCTGTTTGAAGTAGGGAGCAGGGCCAGCTATCCAGGGCCTCCTTTATCTGTATTATTTCCAAGTTCTGAAAGTAGAGAAATCACCAAAATTTTTCATTATCAATTTTCCTATTTTTTCTGTCCCAGTCTTCAGGTTCATGCCAAATCATGAACTGCACAGGAAAAATATTTGCTTAAGCAAGTGACATAATAACTTGGTGCCAAAACTTGTCACATGTTGAGCAATTCCTTGCAAATTCTGCTGATGCTAATTGGTTATGAAGATCCTTTACGAATCCTTAGCCCACTCTTATTTCAGTACCTATTTCTCTGTGATTCTTAATCCCACAGAATCACCAAATTGGCAAGGTTTGAAGGGACCACTGGAGGCCATCTACTTCAAATTCCCTGTTCAGGCAGGAGTGCTGCCCTAGAGATGTTACTCAGAATTGTGTCCCAATGGCTGTGGAATATCTCCAGAGAAGGAGATTCCACAACCTCTCTGGGCAAATGCATCCAAAGGTTTCCTTTCCAGACAAATGTAATTGTTGCTCACACTGTGAGGCTCTGAGACCCTCAGGAATATCTAATAATTAAAGAATGGGGCAGAAAAAAGAATCAAAATATTTTGTCCGTTTGCCTTCTCCTAGAATTAGAACCACTGAGTGCACTAAACCCAGACTACACTGCAAAATATAAAAGCAATCTCAGGTTTTGGGAGCTGGGGTTGGGGTTTGGGTTTTTTGGCAGCTAAATGTCTTGTTTTCTTTTGGTTTTTTTTCCAAGTTATGTGCACTGTCACCTGCAATATCCTTCAATGGCTGAATGAGCTTGTAGGCTGAGCAGTTTGTAGCTTGTTTTGCTTTTCAAAAGAAATCTCACGTGTACGCAATACGAGCTGGTTATTTTCCTTCCCTTTTCATTTCTTTTTGTCAACACAATTGTAATTCAGAGGGGCTGATTTGTTATTTTTGTACAGTATTCTAAAACCATTAAGCAGCCTGCACGTTATCAACTGCTCAATAATTCTACCCCGTTTTCCTCCCCCTGCTAACAGGTTATCATCTTGCCATGCTCTGTGCTTTAGGTTCAGTCACTGCTGGCGTGCAAGGAAAGCCTGCAGCAACCAAGCGGGGCATTCCTTCAATCTGTATTTAACAGTTAATTGCAAACCTGTTCCTTGAAGTACTGCCACAATTCCTTGCTTCGCTGCAAAGTCTTTGATATCAACCTACTGCTTTTGGAAAGATTACAACCTGTGCACTCGGTTACTCTGGTCAGATGTGCACAAGAACATCAAGTATGAAAGTAAAATTGCTCTCTCTGGTGCGTGTGAACCCAACAAACCTCTCAATTGCTGTGTTAGATATGCTTCAAACCAGTGCAACCCTGCAGGGCAGGCACTTGGGGAGAATGGAAATTTCCAACCAGGGAGCTGAATTTCTGGGTGGGAAGGGAGGGATGAAATGGAGAGGGGGCACAGAATGTGGGGTATTTCTCACATATTTTGCCAGAATTTTGTTTACACCAAATAAAGATCTGTTGTCCTCCCAGCAGCTTAACATTGAGTATTATTCTCCTTTCCAGTAATGTAAATCCAGAATGGCACCCTAACAGTGCATTCAACAGGATTTTAATCCAGATTTATAACTTCTTTTAAGGAAGAGACATGACACACATTGAACAGAAAGTTAAAATGACACTTTCCAACTAAGTTGCTCAAACTAATAACCTATCAATACTGGGTTAAACCCAGACCACAGAGCACACAGAACAAAAAGCTATCCATCATTTTGGCACAGGAGAGATGTGCTGAAGCAAATACAGGCTTATGGGACTTGTTAACATAGGAATACATTGAGTTGAAAGGGACTTTTTTTAAAAGTCACCTATTTCCCCCACCCTGCAAAGAGGGACATTTTCTATTAGATCAGGTTGCTCAGAGCCTCATCCAGCCTGGTTTTAAATGTTTGCCTGGATGGGTCACTCACCACCTCTCTGGACAACCTGTGCCAGTGCCTCACCACCCTCATTGTAAAAATACTTCTTCCTTATATCTAATCTAAACTGAACCTCTTTTACTTTAAACCTTTTCCTATACTACAGGCTCTGCCAAAAAGTCTGTGCCACTTGGTACATTGTGCTAATACTTGGAGTCCACTTAAAATTATTGATCTTTTTTATAGTCAGATTTGTGTAATTTGAATGTCCTCAATACCTCTAGCACTTCACTAATATTTTAGTGGAGTCCATGTCAATGTTAATGCGTTGCCACAAGTGTGGCTATTGTCTGACATTAGAGATTTGTGCATAAATGCATAAACTAACTAGGTATTGATTTGCTCTTTCTTTTGTGGAAAGGAGGAGTTTGAGCAGAGTGGGATCAGGAATTGCTGACTGTATTGGAGGTTTGGAAATATCTTTGGCTCCAGGCAGTCTTGCCTGGGTATAGTCCAGGATTTGCCCTGGCTGCAGATAAAAATGTCAGTCCATGGTGATTTTCTCTTTTTGCAGACTCATCTATAACTTTGAATACTGTTTGCTAAGGAGGACCTCCTTATAAGTTTGCACCTTCTCCATCTTCTCCATCTGAGTGTTGCACCACTTTTTGTGCAGACTGGGAAATCATTTGTCCACCCACACAGCTCACCTGCCTCACCACCCTCATTGTAAAAATACTTCTTAAAGTTATTATAAAGTTATAAACTTATTAAAGTCCAGTAATTTTTTTTCTAGGCTAGAATGCAAAATCCAACTTCAGCCTGGAAATCAAGGCCCTTGGCAGGGGGTTGGAACTAAATGATCCTTCAGGTCCCTTCTAACTCAAACCATACTATGATATGATGTGATATGATAGAGATAAGATATTGTATTATATTATATGATCTTATATGATATTATATGATATTATGTGATATCATATATGATACCTCTCCACTCCTAATAGACCCTTTTCTGACCTGTGTACATAATCATCCTCTCTGGGGTATATTGTCAGGGTTAGGGAAAAGCCATGGTCTTGGGAACTGTCAGTGAGTTAAAAGGGCTTGTCAAACTACTTTTCTGCCTCCATCTAAGTGAGATCATGAATTACATGAAGACTTTCTGGGCTGAGGTTCAGAACAGGAGGGGAATGAAAAATTTCTGCAGATTGTAGAAGAAGCAGCTGGAAAGACCATCCTCATATATCTGTACTAGAAGAACAAATGTCAGACTAAATGATCAACAGCAGTTGTATATTAAAAAAAATTTAATCACCAAAGAGGCTGCTACAATCATCTTGCAGGAGGGTTTGCAGCAGAAGGCTTAAAGAACTTAACCAGTGAGTGGAAATTTTTGGTTCGGACCTTGAATTAAAATTATTTTGTAGTCGACAACATTTTCCCATTTGTTTACAGCCTGGTTTCATTATGAATACCAGAAAAGCACATACTATTTCAGTATCAGTTTTAGTGATGTCATGTATCTGAAGAGCTTCGCCTTCTGCAGGGTGGGGTTGTATCCTGCAATTTAGGAACTTTTACAGAGAATGGTCTCATGAAGAGAATAATCCTCATTTGGGTTTGAAGGCTTTTCTCAACCACTATTTTTCAGAATGCCTGTGGGTTGTGTTTATTATGCAAATATTGGTGAATTCACTGTGCATATACACATCTCTTGAACATCCTATCTATGGATCTCAGTTCCAGATATATATAATTTGCTTACCTGTCTGTTAACCATGGTTTCTTCTTACACGTAAACATTTTTTTTTCTGAGAAATCTAAACAGGAATAAGCACTTGTGTTATCAAAGCCTCGTGAAAAGGCTGTGGGTGATAAACCTGCACACTCTCAGAAATACTCCCAATAGCAACTTGCATCACTTGAAGAAATCACTCAGGTTTTCTTTCCTCATACAAATGAATTATTTATTTAAAGACATAGGATTCCAACAGCTGCTCTAGTAAAACAAAGCCAAGCTCCACAAACAGTGATTAAAATAGAGCTGATTAATTTTTGCAGTGTATTTACATGACTAGTGGTACTTGCTGCAGTGCAAGCAAAGGATAATATTTCTTCATTGCTTCTTATTCTCATGTATGAAACCACAAATTGGAGAAACACCAAAGAATGTTTTCATAGAGTTGCATGCACATTAATCATTTTAGAGACTTCAAACAATTGCATGTACAACATTATAAAACTGAGAATAGAAGGACCTGAACTAAAATCTTGGAACTGAACAAGTTGAAGTGTTGAGAGTGTGTTAAATCAGAAACTGGATCCAGATCTGAAACTTTTAAATGGCATCAGTCTGGCTCCCCAGCAAGCATAACCTAAAGCCTAGTAACAAGTTAAGCCTGAATTTAGGGAAGTTCACATACCACTTTTAAATCTGAGGGTTTGGCTCATTTCTGGAATTCACAAATACCAAGATGGAGAATAAAGAATTTTACCTTTGGCTTCAACAGGAGCAGATTGGTTGCCAAAGCACCTTTGGTGTTGGCAATATTACTACAACAAGTATGAAACCAACTTATCAATTAAGGGTTTGAAAGTTCAACTTAAAATCATATAGTCTTGAGCTTGCCTTTTGTTGCAAGATATAAAAAGACAAAGATCTCTTCCATTACTCCTCACAGAAGAATGGTTTGTTTCTGCAGAACAACTGACTTTCCAATTTTCCACATCAGGACCTTATTCCCTTTACTGCCGAGTTTACCATAAAAGTCACAAACATATTCGTTTCTCTTTAGCTAGCAATTAGTTCTTCAAGACATAGGCAGATGTTACTCTTTAGCTGTAGCCTAAATATATGAGCTCCTATTTGCCATAAGATGTAATAGATCATGTTCCACATACAATTTTCAAATGACTTCAAGCCTTAATCATAATAAAGATTCAAGAGTTAACGCTCCTTTCATCTACAGATTATTACTGAACATTTCTAATAATCTAGTTAAGTTGTATGAAAAGCACACAAAGAGACATGAAACAGATTTCTCTTCTCATTTTCTTCAATACCAAGGTAAAGAAAAAGAAAAATCCAACAACAACACATTTTTTCTTTCCCTTTTTGCCTTCACACTGAGTGATTTTCTGTAAAAGAAAACACACTGCAAGCATCCAGGAAAGCTATTGAATGTTGTTCTTGTTTTCTGTTTCACCTATGAAATACCACACAGAGATTTTAATCTTTGTTTCAGTGGTTTTTTCCCTGAATTAATTCATTTACATGGAACTAAAACTCCTTTGATACAAAGAAAGAAAACTATATCCACAGTTCGCTTTATTTAAGGTTCATTTTATGCCTTTAGATAATAACTGTAGATTTAAAAGGTGTGAGTTCACTGACAGGCTGGTGATGTGCCTTGGTAATTGCACGATACCAGTCAATAATTACCATTGCCAATGGCACACGCACACCCTATCCCAAGGACAGGCAGGGGAGAGGAAAAGGAAGATGTGAGCCAGGTTTAAGGGAAAGGAGGAGAGAGAGAGGAGGAATGTGATCCCCAGCAGGCAGGAGATTGCGCAAGGGGTTTTTCTAAGCTAAAGCTGCAACAGGACTTGCCCCTCCTGCTGCTCCCATTTCGGATCAGGTGACACAGCCCGACAGGCTGGATGTTGGCTCATGGATCACGAAACTGATCCTTGAGCTGGGACACGTGGGTTCATGAGAAATTAGAAATGTAGTTGTGGCCAAAAACTGCTGAAGAAATGTCGGACAAAAAGCTACAACTCCTTTGATTTTGATAGCTGGGAGTAACTGAGAGCCAAAGTGACACAAATACCTTTCAACATTTCTGACCAAAGCACTCATGAGATTCTTTCCCTTTCCCCAAAATATGACATTTTGTCTCAAACTGACTGCAAATATATGTTGACAGAGTGGAAATTTCACTGTGTGGAAATTCCAGCTCTGGTTCTGACAATCTATATTTGGTCAGAGCCACCAGACTTTTCTTAGCTATTTATCGTTGTTTATACTCAAGATGACCTTTCCAAACAGGCATGAAAACATTTTGTTTCTGTTATTTAGGTCTTGCATCATGTTATAACTTAAATACTTATTTAATTTAATAAATTAACATACATACATACATAAATACATACATACATACATACATAAAAATTCACATACATAAAAATTATACTGATGCTTACAAAATGAAAATGTTTACCCTCTATGCTGAATATACAAACAGCTAGGAAATATTTTATTTTGGTTTATTTTATTTTATTTTTTTTTGTTTTGTTTTGTTTTGTTTTATTTTATTTTTTTTTTTTCATTCAACATTTTGGAGGAAGAGGAGAGATAAATTGAGATGGATACCATCCTTGAGAAAGATTTAACTGGGAAATTTTCAGAGTTCTGAAAAAGACTCGAAGGGAAACAAGACTGAAAAAGTGACTGATGGATCACAAGTGATTAATTTCTACATCAGTAATGAAAAAAATAGGGAAGCGGTTGTCCATTCTCCTTCAAATCAGCTTAATTATGTCATTTGGTCTCCAGGATATCTGACCTGTGGGAATCTGAGTGTTATAAATTAAAAAGTGAAATTTATTTCATTTTGCCTCAGTTTCCCCATTTTCAATATTGGCAAAATGTATCTGTTGTGCTGTGCAGAGTGTGTAGAAAATCTTTGAGAAAAAAAAGCAATTATAATTTTATCCTTCTAAATTTTTCTCTGAAGAACTGTCATTCATAGATCGTGGTGTGCTTCTCAAGTGTCTGACTAAATCCTCTGCCCCCTCCGCTCTCTGCTCTACAAAAGCAAAGTTTTGTTGCACCAGTGCATTTTACAACCAGCCAAATTTCTCCGTCAGTGCAAGCTCTTTAAAAAGTCTCTTTTCTTTTGACCACCCCACTTAAATGAAGATATGGGTTAATAAGCCCTTGCCAGGACTGATGTCTAGAAGCAGATCCTGCCCTTCCTTAGGAAAACTCTTTAGAAATGAGGCGAGCCCTCATCCTCACCCAGAGCAGGACTCACACGGGACCCCCTCATTTCCCTGCTTGCTCAGCAATCCACATTTCTCCATAGCTTTGCTCCACGGATTGGAAAACCTGAATCTTAATGGCCTTTCATGGCAAACTTCCTTTCAGCACACAGCCCAGCAATTAGTCCCCAGCCATGCTTCACGACCTCTGGCTGCCTCTCTGCGAGCTTTGATCACAACTTTGCTCGCTGACACACATCTAATAACCCACCATGGCACCAACTGAGCTATCAGCTCCTAATTTATGCCTCACCCCGCATCCTAGGCCAAATAGGGGGTGTAATTAGCTATTATACCAGCCAGAAGTTTGACCTGACCTCCTGTTCTGAAGTCAAGCAGGGAAAAGAAAAGAGGAAAGCTACTGGAAATGAGTTTCATGGGTCTCTGCAAAAAGAAAAGGGCAATATCCATCCCTTCACAGAGGAGCCTGGCTGGTTTTCAGATTTTCACCGATCACCATCAGAACAAAAAATTTCATAATGTCTATGCATTACCTGGAGATATCATTCTCATTTTAGTAGAAGATAGTTCCTGTAAGATCATGCACTTCTCCACAAACAGGAGTACAGTCAGGTGAACAAGAAATGCTAAGAAGCCCAATGTTTTTCTACATAAATAAATAAGATATGGAAAGATATGTCAAACCCAGAAAGGCTATTCTGGGTACCACCATTTCTGGATATCACAGTTAATGTCTTTTATAGCGTTTCTGAATTTTTACTATTTTTTTAATTGACATTAAAATGATAGGTGACTGCAAGTAGAACAGGAGCAAAGGCAGTTTTAGTTCAAGTCTGTTTTTTTCAGGCTGAAATGAAATATTGCAGCTCTGAACCCTTGGAAAGGATGTTTATTCTACTCTAAATAAAACTGAAGTATATTTTTAAATGAAACATCACCTCAAATTACTTTGAAAGCATCCAAATAAAAAAACATTTACATTTTTTCCAAAACCCTTTCCCCATTTTCCTACCGCTTTTTTTTTTTTTCTTTCTCAATTGAAACAAATCTCTTTGATCAGCATGAATTCACAAAACATTCCAGTCAACCCACTTGTATAATTCCAGTGGGAAAAATTCTTATTTGGATCAACCCTTCTGTCCGGTGCAGCCCCTGCTCTGGAGGCAGAGAGAGAACAGAGCCTGGCAGAACTGAGTGGATTTTCCTGCTGCCAAGGGTGCAGGACGACAATGTGGAGCACACTCTCATCTGGCACACACCCCAGAACACAGATATCCACTGGACAGAGCAGGCAGAAGAAGGTTCAGGATGTCTCTTATCCCACTTGGAGCAGGATAAATGTCCTGTGACTTTTTTTTTCCTCATTGTGCTTTGCTTCCAGCTGGGACAGCCTCTGTCCCCCTCTTGTAGAAGAGCAAAGTGACCTTCTGCATCCAAAGTTCAACACACAGAGCAAAGTCCTTTTGGCACCAAATGTGGGATCCCTGGCATGGACAGATAAAGGTAGGAAAAGCTGGATGGGTTTTTAGTATCTTTAAGCATGAAGAAGAAGCAAGAAATAAGGAGCATCTTTGGCAGGTCAGTTATTTTGAGGTAACCAGCAGGTGCTGAGGTTTAGTGTTGTTTTATTCCAGCTATGTTGCAGATCACGGAGATTTTTAAAAGGTTTAGTCAAATTAAACTTCTGAAGAGTTTATTTGACCACTTCTCTGTCACATGATGAAGGAATGAAAACAGCTGTCTTATGCATTTTCATAAAACTCTGGTCACAACTGTTATCTTTCTGTTTGTGCTGCCAGCTCAGAGAAACTACTGTGGGGTTTTGCCCTAAAATAGTCTAAAGTAATCTAAGTTACATATCAATGATGCACAGAGGTTTCTAATGTGACATTCTTTCTTTTAAATGACTAATTCATACTTTGTTGAGGATTTTAAACATGTATCTTACAGGTTTTTGTGAATTTCCTTGTAATATAGGTCAGAGAGAAAAAAGCTAGCAAAAAATAATTGAAAAGGAAACCGTGGGCATGAATGTGAAAAGTGTTTTATCTTTTCACAACTGCTCTTTGTCTTTGGTGCTATATTCTACGTCTTATCTCGCTTGAAAAAACTCTAATGGTCAGATGTAAATTTTATACACTGGGAGGAAATCAGGTTTTGAAATTCATTCCTGTCCCAATCTGCAACAAGCCATCAAGGACATGGTCTCATAACCCCAGCTGAGCTAAAACTTGTCCCATCTACTCCTTGCAAAGTCTCCAGAGAGCATCCTGGAGCCTCTTCCTGGACCTCTCTGACACTGATGTCCCATGGCTTGGGCTTTGAAACACCATGGACATACTGCTCCTGACATACTGAGGAATACACTGGCAGTTTTTGTTGGAAGTGCTCTGACCACATGAAATCCAAATTATGTCCTCAGAACATTGCAGTTCAGATAAATATCCCCTTTTTTTCCCTTTCTTGCATTAACCAGTACCTCCTTAGGTCCGTTTTCTGCTGGAATGGATGTTCCCTAGATGGAACAGGAAATCATTCAGGATCCAGTTCACACAGGAGGTCAATGTTTCCAGACAAAAGGTATTCTTCTGGCTTGATTAAGATGAATTTGGTCATGCAATACCCCCAGAAGGAGCAGACAGCTGATCTTCAGGAAATACCTCTGCCAGCACTAACGCACTCGCTGTCTCCTGACAGCAGCAGCATTTCTCTTTCAGGGGAGATTCAACAGTCCAAACAAGAGGGCAAGGTTCATCAGAGGTTAACAGAACTCTGTTAAGGATTGTAAATTTTAGAAATCTGGGCTAGACCAGAGTTATTTGTCCAGGAGTAATTTGGCTGGGGAAGAGATGTGGTGTCTGGAACGCTCCATGTCTCAGCTTTGGAGAGGAGAAATGTTATAAGGGACAGTGCAGAAGCCCTTGGCCTGCTGTGCAGAGGTGACTGGAGCAGTTTAATCACTAAAAAGTATCATTTATAAGCACTGTGGGCCTGAGATGATTATTTGACATCACACTTCCAAAAACCTTTAAGTCAGTGCCGATAAAAATATAATGATGGTACAAAGAGCACAAGATAAATGAAAAATGAAAAAGAACAAATTATGATCTGAATCATCTATCAGGGACCTGAACAAGCAGGATGTTACACTTCACCCCAAACCAGCTGATGGACAAGAAGGGGATTAGTTATTCTACCAAGAATGGGTATAAAGAGGTCTGAAAGGTAGAAGTGGAAGCTAAACAAACATTGACTGGAACAAATGAGAGTAATTAAGTATTGGAACAACACATTTTGCCACCAGCCACTTTCAAATCTAGACTGCTCTGTGCTGCAGAGTCAGGATCTAGTGAAGATTAAAGCAAGAATAACTTCAGAGAAGTCCCTTGGCCTTTAGCAGCTGATAGGTCAAACAAGATGACAAAATAAGCCCTTTTGGGTTTAAAAATTGCTGAGCTGATAATCTTACCAAGACATTAACTGTTCTAGACATTTGATGAGCAACACAGCCACCATGAAACGGATTAAATGCCTTTTTATTTTTTTTTTTAAGAAAGCATATAATTAACTTATGGAATGTGTTGCCATGGGATGTAAGGGGAGAAAGTATCTTGGATTCATGTTAAGCACTACACACCTATTTGTATAACCACCTAGTTAAATGGAGATCCAGACAAATTTCCCTGTATCAGAACATTTGATTAGGTAAACTTAATTTGGTTCTCTTTTTAAGCATTCATTATTTTCCTCTTCATGGACAGAGAATATCTCGCTCCCATTGCTCTGCTGGGAGATGATAATTGCTAATTTTTGTTTCACCGTGCCAGATGTTATTGCAATTTTCACAGCTCCATTTAGATGCTATTTCTTAGCTCCAAATGGTTTGGTCTCTAAGGAGGATGCCTCAGGCCAAAGGTACAGAGCACAAATGTTTGAAGTAATCATTTCCTTAAAGATGTTTCTGTTCCATTATACAGAACAAATGTTGACCTGGTACATGAAAAGTATCTAGATTCAAGGCAAGATCAAACCTGCAACTGCTAAAACTGTTCAGAAATATCGTAATTTCCAAAATTTTTCAAAAAACAGTATTGCCAGCAATTAAACAGGCTTGCATGTTTACCTTTGCTCTGGGTTCTAATTGCTTTTTAGCTATGAAGGACAACTTACTAAAGTGGTAGTTATTACAGCTCTTGGAACAATCTGCTTTGAAAAGAATCACCATATAATATTAATTACAGGCTTCTTCCTGCCACCTCATAATCAAAGCCCTGGGAGAATCCATATTGTGAAGTGTGCGTCTTATATTTAATAGGTATTTAATTTGAATATTAGTATGGTTGTGTTTCAGGGAAGGCCTTTGCTTAATACTTCTTAGTAACATCTTACACAATCCAATTTCAAAACCTGTCCCTCCTTTTCGGTGTTATTTGCCCTCAATTATTTTCTATCAGATGCATTCATGGTCTCAACACCTATTTCACACTATGCCCCCTACTAAAATTAAAATTTAATTTTAAAAATACATATGAAAGGGCAGTTATCTACCTAAATAAAATTAATCTCTTTTTTTATCAGGAAAGGTATGAGCCTGACTCTTTTTTTTTTTCATTGAAAAGTTATTTTTGTTAAGAATTGCTTAATTTTTCATAAGATACTTCCAAATGAAACAGTTCTTTTTGAACTGCTGTTTCAGAGCAGTCACATTAGGTTGTGGATTTTTTTCGGGGCCTGGGATTTTTTTCCACATTTGAGGAAAACTTAGGTTTAAAAAGCAGAATTACCTGGAGGAGAGATGCTGTTTCCTAGAGCATGGAAAAGATTTTCTAATATGGAAGGACAAAAAGACACTATCTTGGAGTGAACGAATTTTTTTTCTAGTGAGTCTACACAGTAAATTTTTTAAGTATTTCTTAATAATTGGAAATTCCAATTTTTAATTTTTTTTTAATCTTGCACACAGTATTGAACTCCTGATAGTGTGTTTCTCAGTGAAACTCTGCATGACAGCACTGAAAGGTTGTCACATTTATTTTGGGCACATGTATCTGGGATTTATATAGGGGCAGTATGACACAGAGTATATATATCTGCTTGCTTTGATTTCTCTCTCAGTGAATATCCTACAGGAAAGATCTTCCTCTTCAACCCACCTGGAGCAGTCTGAAATTTCATTTCAGATTTGGTGAAGTGTCATTCCAAGTGTCCCCCCATTTTTTCCTTCATCTGAAACAAAAACTTTACAGGGAAGGAAAGTGTCACCTAATTCTGGTCCCCTATTGCCTATACACCAGTGCAGCTCTATCATCTTCATCACAGTGATTTTTAGTGTACATTTATCATAGAATCATAGAATGGTTTGGGTTGGATGAGACCTTAAAGCTCATCTACTTCCAGCATCCCTGTCGTGGGCAGAGACACTGGACCAGGCACGAACACTTTTAGGGATGGGGCATCCACAGCTTTTTGGGCAGCCTGTGCCAGTGTCAAGTGATGTTGATTAATTATACAAGTAATGACTAAAATGTGCTGGGGTGTGAACTTCCTCACATCAGCTGCACCCTGAGCACTGCCTGCAATGCAAACAGAAAAGATGTGGAGCAACTAAACTCAGTTTAGGAGGAATGAGATTCCTTGTCTGTGCAGAAAGACATGGAAATATCAGAGGAGTGGTACACACTGGATTTATGTCTCTACTTCTCTGTGAGCTTGGACTCTGAGCCTGTCACAGTGAAGCACTGGGTATTCCTGGATAAACCAGAATGTTCATGAGTTCATAACAAATTAAATATTTCAGTAGACCAACAATAAAATCTGATAGTATTTTATAAATCATCACAATGGGGGAAATCTAGTGATTCGAACATTGATTTTTGAACAATTAATTACAAGGATAACAGACTCCAAAATCTTTTCTCTGATCTAATTTCAGCTTGCCCTGAGAGCAGAAGCAATCTTGCTGCTGGTATCAAAATCATGCAGCAGCAGAAAGGTGCCTGATGCAGGCGAAGATGTGATTATCCACAGGAAGGAGAGATCCTGTAGCTGTGGCTGTGCTGGGGCACTGTGCTGACTCAACATAACATCCCCTGTGAATGTGACAGCTGCATGGTTTGCAGTTTTGGAAATCCAAGCATCTTTCTGGGTATTAGTCTGGAGGCTGTGGACAAGAAAGAAGCTGCAGAGCAGTGGATGAGGGATTAGCAAGTGCACAGAGGTCACAGCATTAAACAATATGTGAACTTCACAACTTAGGTCCTGCTCTAGTAAACAGGGTTAGGAGTTGACCATAGGTTTTTCCCTCAGCCTATGGCTGTCCTGGAGTCAGTGTAGCAAACAGAATTTGTTAGCTGACAGCAGGATCCTGTGATCAGAAATTTGTTTAGTAAACACCTCTGTGTCAGAGGCAGCTTACAAGAGCTCACAAGCTAAAAGCAGGCAGAGGTGGTGAGCACAGGCAGACGTGACTGAGGTCACTTGTTTGACTGCACTGAGTTTTGGGGAGAGGAAAACAGGTCTAATACTCTCTCTTTCTATAGTCATCCCTCACCTTGAGTCAGTGCTTCATTAATTTAAGATGTAGGCAGGCCAGCTCTGCATATTTAGCTTAAGTTGTTTAAGGAGTTACTGCTTGCTACAGGTTTTTGGTGCAGGTGTCTGTGACTGCTGCTGAAAGACAGAGTGAGTTCTCCTAAGCGCACTTCAGGGCAAAATACTCGTGGTTTAAGCAAATTCATCTGGGAGCTTAAATTCCAGCTGTTTCTGTGCTGATGCTGCTCTTCCTGTCACAGAGAGAGGACCTGAGGCACAGAGGGTCAGACTTGTCATCGTGTCACTACTGTTTAGTACAGGAACAGGTAAAACTAAACAGTTTTACACTTTGCCATTGCTGAAGGTTGCCAGGCGTGGGGAGCTCTGACTCACAATTCAAATTAAATTTATCTGCATCCAAATAGACCAGCACACTCTATACAAACTGGTCTCCCTCAGTTCCTTTCCAAGTGATCTCTGAAACAGCTGATCTCTTTGGGGGCTTTACTTCTGTGTAAGATAAAACTCATCACTGATGTTTCAACATCTGGCCAGTGATTATGAAGGCAATCCCGCCAGCCACATCCCAGCTGGATTGCAGGCTTATCCATTAGTCCCTTCTCTCACTTTCTCCCCAGTGTACTGCTGGGTAGTTTGGTGAGTGCGAGTGCAGAAATGTGGCAACACAGAAGGGCAAATCCAAAACCTTCTGAAAGCTTTTCCTTCTCCAACCAATTTATTGCAACCTGCATCTCCTCGCTGACCGAGCTGGATTAAGTCTCCATGACGGGAAGTCAGGAATGTAGATTTATTCAGACTTGTTGAAGTGGTGGCACAGGTCCCAAGGAAGACAAATAGCCTTTTGTGAGATAATTTGCTAACACTGTTCCACCCTAACATGCATCTGTCCTGTTATCGCATGACTAATATGGACATAACCCTGCACACTTTTATCTGACATGCATGAATATGTCATCCTGATTTGTGTCTCGCTTGGTTGGGTGAAGAAGCCAATGGACTTGTGCCCAAGCAAAACTTGCTGAACTGAGATCAAAATCTGGTGTGTGTTTTCAATTCGCTGCTCGTGCCTGTTTGCAAGGAGTGGCTTCAGCTCATAGGAACATTTGCAGAAAGGCTGTTTTTCATCCAGTTGTGTCTTTAGCCATATGTAGAAGGATTCACAGAATAGAAGTATTTGTCATTCACTGTCACCATTGCAGTGATTTCAGTTAATCATATTATTCCTTTGGTTAAAAGGGTGGTGGGCATCTGATCAGGAAGTAACCTGCCCTGTGAGTAATCCTACACAATGAGTAATGGATAGTTGATCAATCTTGTTCTTTTACAGCATTTTAATGAATGCTGTAAAATTCTGCAGCATTTAATGACTAACTTGATGTAAATAATAATCTGATGTAAAAAGCATTATTACTCATCCTGCAGATAGGGAAATTGAGGTATGGGGCAAGTCAGTGTTTCTGGGTGAGGAGTCCTGGATCCCAATTCAGCAAAACTTCTGCTACATTTAAACAGAAGGCAAAGAGCCCATCCCATACCTGCACTAAGAGGTTATTCAGAAGATTTAATTCCACCTGTGCCTCCTGAGCAGGTTTTCTGTGTGAATTTATCTACTTCCAGTGAGCAGAAGGCAGTGATGTTGCCTCTACAAACCACCTGCTGTGCTCATGAGAGCTTCAGGGATTGGAATGATTCTTCCTTGGGCACTTAGAGAATCATGGAATATCCAGAGCTGGAAGGCACCCCCCAGGATCATCAAAATCCAGCAGCTGGACTTGAATGCCTTTTACCATAAGCAGAACCTTCTCCTGACTCTGCCACCAATGCCATTGGTTAGGAATAATGATTAAAAATGAATTTTGGGTTGGAACGGACTTTTTTTGTTTCCTTCAGAATACCTGACTTTCAGAAAATCAGCCCCATTGAAAGCTGAATGCTTTCTCTTTCCAACTCGGACCTGAAAACTTTTGATTGTGAATTTTTTTAAATTTTCCTCCATAACAGCAGTACATATTATGACCTCACCACAGTGAAATCCAGCCTCAAAAAGCATTAATTAAAATCTCAATTGATGGATAAACAACCTGCTCCAGCTACATCCTGGACACAATTTCCAAAAATACCTTATTTCTTCAAAGCAAAACAAACTGAGAGATCCAACTAATATTTAACAGTGTTTGTGTCTTACTGAGAGGTATTTGGGTTGTTTGGTGTTGCTTTGCTGTTCCTCCACATGATGAGGACTGGCAGATTCGTGCCCATGTTGCAATACCACCCTTCAGAGAATGTTGGTTTTCCTTTCACACCAGGTTGACTCAACTCTTACAGGACAGTTTCTCTGCATTTATCTTGTTGGAGCTGGTGGCACAATTCTGTGCAGGAATCAGCTCTGTCCTTTGGCTTGTACAGCTGAAACTGTACAAACAACTCTTGCTTTTCCCAATTAATAAATAAAAGGTATAAAACTGTTAAAGTGCTACAAAATAAGGACAGAAACACATTGTTAGAAAGTGTCAAAATCCTTGACAAAAACAGTGAAGCAACTACTCAAAAGCAGTGACTTCTTCTGAACATTTGAAAAAATGTGAATCCATCGGACTTTTTATGAAGTTTGGTAAGGAATAAATGCAGATTAAACACATGTTTTAGGAATTACTCTCCTGCAGAGACCTATGAGCCTCTGCTTTCCTCAGGCAAAGCTGGAATCATCTTAAAAATCTTCCACTCTGCCATCTTCTTCCCCTATCACAAAACTCTGTAATCTAAATAGAAGCTTTGGATACAATTCACAATTTTATGAAGTTGTAACAGTTTCCACCAGAAAAAAAAAAATTAAGTTGCATTGTACTGTAATATTTTCAATTGGTTTCAAAATAACTTTGAAATTAATTTGACACAATAATTGTTTTGAAGGGAAAAAATATATTACACTGAAATTCAATTGTTTGATTGACCCAAGTCTTTTATCATTATTACATTTCATTTCCTGGAAAAATCTGAGAGAAAAACAGCTTTGTTGTGATTCAGAACAAGGACTAATTTCCCAATGCTGGAATTCCTCTGAGAGTGGAAACTGCGGGCACAGGACAGCTTTAATTACAGCTTTCCACTTAAGGCCTCTGCAAGTGCAGTTGCAGTGGAAGTTGTAGAAGCCATGTGGAGATTTAATGCGGAATCATTCTCGTCCTATTACACAGATTCCACTCCCATGGCAATCCCCGAATTTTCCAACCTCTTATTCAGAGGTTCTTTCAATTTTCTTTGCCGAGTGACTCCACAGTCTGGAATATTCACATGCTGTAAACATCTCTAGTGAGTGAGTAGTCTCTCTACCTTTTAACAATGACATCGCAAATATTTCAATTATAATAATAATAATAATATTTAATACGGTGGCTTACAAAATAATTTTTTTTAAAGCCACAGGTGATTTTTAATTGTTGACTCCATAATGCATTTTCTTATCATTGCAGTTATTTTCTTCCTATGACAACACCTTTTAACGTTAAAATCAATATTTTTAAATCCCCTTTTATATCTGCTTGTGTTCCAGTTGAAGGAAAGAGGAAATCAATGTTTGTCATT
>VZRO01003285.1:537020-753910 GCA_013397915.1 Daphoenositta chrysoptera | reverse complement strand
GTTTGTCATTTTAATATCCAGTATATTTTAAGATCTGGTATAGCTCAGGTGGGTTTTCCCTGGAAGAGGAAGCTTGATGCTCACTCAGCAGTACAAACCCAAAGCAACCTTTCTGGTGGTCATAAGACCTCGTTTACCCTGAGATAAAAATCAAGAGTAANGTTAACAAGGCTGAGCTTGAGTAGAAGTGCTTATTTTTGGCATAGCAAAAATCAGACAATGAGTCCTTCCAAACACCACTCACACTTCCAGCTACTCTGCACTACAAGGTGACATGGGAATTTTTCCTATTCATGATGAATCATTCCAGGAAGACAGTAAGAGGTCTGGGATGGGGGAACGGGGGAGAAAAATGCCAATTAATAGCTGGATTACTGTGAAATAAGTACTTTAGTGGGATGGCTTTAATGTAGTGAATAGACTCAAGTGCAGAGAAGGGGATTTAATTGAAATGTATGGATTAAGGTAGACATGGAGAACAGATTTTCTCTGTGTTGAGTAACTTCTGGTAGTTCATTTCTGGTATATTTTCATTTTAACTTATTTTTTTGACTCTTCCACATGTACATACATACACATGCACATACCTACATATATATAAAAATACACATATACACACACATTATATAGATATTTTTCCTTGATGTTTCTGGAAACCAACTGCAAAATGTTGCTTCAAAGCACCTGGAACACAAATTTACAGTCTAATCCAGCTGAATTATTGTAAATAAACACATGATATAAATTAAAACAGCTGATGATAATGTTCTGGTCATCAGCTCTACTGTTGTGACCAAGAAACCACCCCAATATTCTGACATTGTGGGAGTAAGTTCACTTTCCTTATTTTTAGATGTCAACATCCCACATAATCTTCCTGAGATCCCTTGATAGTCAAGGGATATGATTTATACAGCCTTTAGTACGTTTGTTTTATGATAAAGTGGACTTTGTCCTAAAAGTGGCTTTTTTCCTCCACCAGTCACAAAGGAAATGTAGCTCAGACACAGATTATGGCTCCTGATGGGTATGGAGACCACAGATACCTTCTCAGTACCTCCCATTTCATTCCCATTTAGCCTCCATGGCTGAAGCCACCCCATGCCCAATTGTCCTGCAGGCTCCACAGCTGATGATTAGCTCTGAGACAGGAGCAGGAGAGGATTAGCTCTTTGGGTGCCTGGTAGCCCTATCTGGGAGTTCAAATCCCTCTGACTTCAGGCTATGAGACAGCAGAACAAACAGGCAGCCTGGTTGCCTCTGTGAAAGACAACATCTGGCAGACAGGTGAGGCAGAGGAGAGGGAGCGATGACAGAGGCAATGTCATCAGTCTTATCAAAATCCAAAAAGGCTGTGAGTCATTTAGGAAGTAAAAGGGCTCTTGATGGGATCTAGAGTAGCTTTTGAGTTGCTGCAAGCTACACTGGGAAGCCACTACCACTCCCAGCCTGCTGAGGAATCAGACAGGTGGAAAGTTGTCTTAGACCACCTCTCTGATCAGGTGTTGTGTTCTTGGCCCAGTGTGGTGCAACCACTAAAGCTCAAGAAAATCAGCAGTGAAAAGTGCTGGGTGCGACTCTGGGTCACGTACTTGATCTGGAAAAGCAGGATGGGAACTCCTGCTCAGGGAAGAATGGGTGGAAGGCAGAAGCCTGTAGGTACATTTGATTATGATATTTCTTGAAAGGCACGTGCCTCAGAGCTGCTGGCAGCGCTCATTCTGCTTTGATAAGTACTTAGGGGTGCAGTACACAGGGTACGACTATCCGAAACTTCAGCTCTGACAGCATTTCTTTGTGTGGGAAACTCCCCCGGTTTTGTGTTTCTAATGTAAAACAAAGGATGAATTAGTCCTGGGGAGGGTTATTTTCTTTTTGCAGAATTTATGAAGCCCTCTGAAGAACAGGTCTTTCTCTGGAGGCCTTTCCACATCTGACTATGGAGTGAGTGGGAGTGAGTTACAGCCATGTGCTGTAGGAAGTGGCTGAAAAGACGTCAAGGGAAGAGACAGCAACTTTTAGCTGCACTAAACCTGTAAATATGATACAGCAATCTGGGAAATCTGATTAAGGACTGCTGCACTCCTTAGCCCCATCAGACTTCTCAAAGTCTGCTCCTCTATTGTCTCTCAGAACCATTTACCTGATTCATTCAGTCTGCTGCTGTCTGACTGTGACCACCCTTAGTCCATACCAAAACCACGGCTGAACTCCATCAGGTAACCACAGGGTCTCACTGGAGCCTCTTTTCCAAGACAAAGAATTAAATGGAAATAAAAATATGTCAAACTCCACCTAAACTTAGATTTTCATCGATTTTTCTGCATGTGCACAAAATATATGTGTACTGATATATATGTGTGTATTATAATATATAACATATGCATNTATTATTAATATATATTATATATTATATATTTATTATATGATACGTTCTATATCATATATGATATATTATATGTCATATATCCTATATTGTATATCATATATTATATATCATATATTATATATCTCTGCCCAGAGAAGCTGTGGTTGCCCCATCCCTGGAAGTGTTCAAAGCCAGGGTGGATGGGTCTTTGAGCAACCTGGTCTAGTGGAAGGTGTCCTTGCCCATGGCAGGGAGTTGGAATGAGATGATCACAGACCACTGGATGATCTTTAAATTCCCTTCCAACCCAAACCATTCTGTGATTCTATCATCCCACAAAAACATATATGATATCATATAAAGAAAATATGTATTTTGGTAACTTAAAATGATAGGTGTTACAATAATGTATTTACATTACATGTTGTGCACTATATTATATGTATTGATAACATATAATATGTTGTAATAATATATTTCTATTTATAAATGTTTACATAATATTGGCCAACTCACAAGCACAGGAGCACTTGAAAGTCTTGGTCTGTTAAAAGGTGAGTGAAACACAAATACACATAAACAAACCCACGTGGACAGATGGACATGTTACAGTGCATGGCAGTGCCTAAACATTTACACACACACACACAAATACACATGTATTTTAGAAGCAAAATATTAATGATATTTACGTATTTGCTCTCATCACTTTTGTTTGCCAGAAAGCCTCCTCTGGAAAGTAAGATTGTTAGTTTGGTGCTGGGATGAGTTTAGTGACAAAGCAGCAACAAAAGCTGTGAGATTTTAGCAAAAATAAAAAAGTGTCATCTAATAGTCCATCAAACAGCTCTTGTCACACAGATAAACCTTTTATCTCTCTCTCCCAGATTCTAATCAAGGGTACAGTTTGCATGTTTCTTATATCACTGCAGCAACCAATTCAGCTGGGATTCCCTATGCCCTGGGAAATAAACTCATTTTGACCCAAATGAGCATTTCAGAGCCTTGTTTTATCTTTTCCCATTAACATGTTGGTTATTATTTGTTAGTCAAGGCAACAAGAGTGCACCAAAGGGATGTGTTGCAGAGCAGACTGTATCTGTTTGTTTGGAGAGTTCTGTATGCAGAAGGAAACCAAAATACTTTATGGTAAATGTGGTTGTAAGACAAAGTTTTCGTTGTGGTTAAAAAGACATTTGAAATACACTAGAATCTTAGGCCTAAAGAGTAAAACTCCAGCATTTTTATTATTTAAAAATGCAGTTTATGGTTTCCAGAATATTTTCTATTATCCAAATATAATATTGACAGTCTTAAAGAAATTTTTAGGTTTCTTGTTCTATCATATTTTTATTTGCATGGTGTAACAAATTGTGTTTCAGATCGGCTGTGCACAATCAGTCTGTCCTGGGTTTACACTCATAACTAATTACTCCCTTTGAAGATAGAAAGCAAGTGACAAATTTACCATTTTCTCAAGGCTTAACCTTAAAAATATAGAAATAAAACCTTTATGTCCTGTTTTTATTGTAAGTCTTATGGTTCTTGATAATGGGTTCAATGGTCTTGACGTTTGTGATTGTTTACTTCAGTTTTCATTTAGCTGATTCTAGTTTCTAGCTTAGATGTTGGAAAATAGTTTAAAATCAGAATATCTTGGGTTATGTTTGTACTCATAAACCGAGTAAGGCTTGGGATCAAGGCTTGAGCTGGATGATTTTCACCCAGAAAACTACCCCTGCTTTGAGCTATTATTTATAATTTTCAGCATTTCTTATTTTCTCTGGAGCATCTGGATGTTTGGGTATACACTATTAAGCAAAAGAAGCAGAAATTGGTGGAAAAGGACGAGTGGTTGGACATCACCTGCTGAGTGATGTCCCCAGAACAGGCATCGAGCACTCACCTGGTTGTCCTCACCTCTGCTTGTCCACAGGGGAGAAACAGGAACTTTTTGGCAAGTTTGTGATGTGATGTGTGATGTTTATGATGTATTCTCAAGTTTATTTCCAGATGAGAGGATCCCTGATGACACATCTCCCTCCTCCAACGCGGGAAGGTTGAGGCAGCCCAAGCTGGATGTGTCCTGGACCTCTTTACCTTTCCTCTCCACGAGAGGGGATTTCCCTTCTGTCCTCTCCAACTGATTGAAGAGGTTTTTTAGGATTTTTTTTTTCCTTAAGCATTGTTCTTATTAAAAATAGTTTACCACCTTAGGCCATAAAAGAAATTCTCTTCTGATCAGGCCTCCTGCCTCAAGCAACTAAATAAATAGTATCCGTTTGATGTAGCAAATGTGAAAGCTGCATGTTTACTTCTTCACTTTGAAAAAAATACATAATAGCAGCTACTTTTTTCTTCCCCAAGGTTCTTGTTGTTGTAAAATAAACAGATGTTTGGGGGAGGGGGGAGAAATGTATACATTATAAGTGTTTAGAATACTCCCAGTCACCCTGATTAATAAGCATAACAAAGGGTGATAAGGAAACAGAAGATATCAAAAGTCACTGGCTTTGGTTTTGTTTTGTATTTTCTACTGTAAAATATCTGGCATTGCCAAAAAAAGTAAAAAACTGCTTTGAAAACCAGGCATCTGTTTTCAGAGCTTTTGGGACTGCAGGCATGAAATGTAGGAAATATACAGGAAAAGACCCCAGCAAAGAGTCCCGTCCCCCCTTCTCAGAACTTGAAAAGCTAA
This sequence comes from Daphoenositta chrysoptera, assembly GCA_013397915.1. Classification (NCBI taxonomy): domain Eukaryota; kingdom Metazoa; phylum Chordata; class Aves; order Passeriformes; genus Daphoenositta; species Daphoenositta chrysoptera. Next base: position 748,844 of record VZRO01003285.1, on the reverse strand, counting down.
AAGAAAATCAAATCAAAATAAATATTGGAAACCGTTTAATGAACCAAAGTTCCTCTTTAAAGCCAATAGTTTATGTGGAATATAAGTGGCCCTCAGTTTTCAAACCTGAGCTCATTCACAGCAGTTCACAAAGCCCTTCTGGAGGGAATCCCAGCTCAGCACCTCCTCCTAGAGCTGCACAAAATTTGAGTCAGCTGTGGTGTAAATGATGTTTCTGTGCCACTGACCTATCTAAGCACCACGTAGTAGGGGATTACATGGAGTGATTAAGGTTGCTCACCTTAAACACCCTCTCATTCCCTCCTACTCTGAGGAAGTAGAAAGGAAAAGCAAGGATTGAGCACCCCAGTGCAGATTCTTATTGTCTCCAATCTCATCCAACATAACAAACTGGAAACTCCTATCTGGGACCCAGATGGGTCTGCAGCTGGTGTGGTTGACACAGCCCCATGGATGATCATACACAGTGGTCATCTATTAAAAGGAAAACCAGCCACAGCCATGCTGCCCATTCAATTAATTTGGGCAGACAGGGTTGGGATTACTCTGAGGGATCTTTGAGGACCTGCTGCAAAATCCCACTGGAGCCCACAGGTCACCGCCAACTTTGAAACAAGAGCCAAGGCAGTTTCACACTTCTGCGACCAGTTATTGGCATTTTTGTCACACGTGATTTCATTCAGTCTTAAGTTGCTGTTTTAGTACATACAGGCTTGAATTGTTTCATTCCTTACATTGGAATTAATTTTTTGCTTGATTTTCCTCCCTTGAGTAGATCCAACTTATGCATGGCTTTGCTAACATGAAGCTTTGCAGACATTAAATATATGGACCCTACCTTTTTATTCTACAGAACAAACATACAGGTCAGGAGTGCTGAACATTTTTCAGGACTGGGCCACAATTCCGTTTTTTTCTTTTAGCCTTATTGTTCCCTTGAACCATAACACTGTTTTACTGTATAATAAGTATTTTACCAGCTTCTATGTTTTACATGGCACTTCAGTTCTGTGATATGGACAGTTTTAATTTTAATATTTAATGTATAATTATCTAGTTATTACTATTAAGCAGTTTTGCTTCTCTGGAGGATTCGGCCTTGACTAAACAAAAGTGAAATATTCTTTATTTATTAGCAAAGTGTGAGCAAATTGTTGCAGCTGTAAATATTTCCCTTTTAAACCATGAATTTTTTAGAAATTTTTAACATATTCTGTCAAAATCTCAAAAGAACTTTGAAATCCTTTGAAAACTCTCTCCTGCTGCCTGTTTTCACCATTTATCAGCAACCACGGATTTTGAACTCCCTGTGCAGACAAGAGGACAGGAACATGCATACATAGAACTAATACTTTGTAGCACAGAACCAGAATAATTAAAGGAGAAATAGAAATTGCTGGAGAGGAGGTGAATTAGGATGTTAGGACCGAAAATCCTTAAGGTTAGGCCTATCCTGCTTCCTTATACAAACAGAAAAAACATAAATCTGGCACCTGTCTCTCAGAGGGGTTTGGAGGCAGCACGGTCCAGGCTGCAGGTCAGCCAGGAGCAGAGATGATACCTCTGCTGAATGTCGAGATTTTGATGGTATTAAAATGCAGAGGTCCTGGAAAAGCTACTGCTTCACCCTTACAGCAACCAGGGAGACCTGGGGTTAAGATTCTTAATTTATGTAAATTGCACACGTAGTTTTATGATGATGTGTGCCCCTCAAATTCTGACACAATCTGTTGGTAGCCAGTAAAAGATTATATGTTGTATTAAAAGGTTCCTTCTTGGGATTTCCCTCCTTTACCTTAATTGATAGAAAATTTATATTACCTATTCATAAAAAACCATAAGCTATAGTCATAAAAAAAAACCCAAAAAAAACCCCAAGCATTAGAATATTTTACTTTAAAATATCTACCTTTGCAAATTGGAAAGACGCACATACATGTGCAATACCACACATTTCAAATTTGCTAAAAATGTGATTTCCACATGCATGATTAATTGTTTTCAAGTGGAAATCTACCTCTAGTAAGTAGTTTTGGGTTAGAAAACCAGGCTTCAAAGGAATTTGGTATGCCTCCTTCACCTTTGAGATTCAAACACTGGAGCCAGGATTGAAAACCAAGGTATTTCAGGTGTCTGCATTTAAAAGACTTTGTTTATGTTAAGGCTTAGGTCACCTTAGCAGGTATGTTTTAATGAAAACATTACCTCTCTGTGACCTTTGGGATTTGAAGGTTAAAATGCAGTCACTGGAAAAAGGAATCCTCATTGTCATGGATGAAATCTTTGGCATTAAAGACATCATTTCTCATCCTTGTGAGTGACTTAGTGCAACAATAAAGAGAAGAGGTAACATGGAGGCTTCTGATTTGTCTTTTTCCCCAGAAGACAATCTGAAACATTAACAAAATTAAGGAATGGCTTAAAAATATTTGAAGACAGACTACTAGAATGGTCATGCTAAATTTTTGTCTAGATAACTGAGCCTCTTTAAGCCTTGCACTGCTCAAATATGAATAGAATCTATGCTGATATCTGTATTTTACAGGATTTTACCTAGTTATGGGTGACTTATTTTCTCCCTTGTTGCTCAAGAAATATTATCCATTCATTAAAACAAAATAAATTATAGCAATAACGCACTTTCTATAAGCGTAATAATTTATAAACTATGTCAGACATCTGGGACAGAGGTTCTTTATGTCAAATCTTAAATCTATTTAGCAGTTTATTTGTAACATATTTGCAACTTCAAAAAGAAGGGAAGAAACGAAACAGAGCAGGTTTTTTCCTACTTTTTTGCATTAATAAAGCTAACAGCCCTTGTGCATTTGCAATAAGTCAATTGAAGTAAATGACTTTTTACGACCATTATTAACTTCAGTTGTCACTGGAATGTCATCAACAAGTTATTCATTGCATTTCCAACTGGATCTTTTAAGTACAATAACATCAGAATTGCTGAAATCCTAACCTTCATTTTTTCTTGCGGGGAACAGGAAGGGTGGAAAGGATCTGTCGGTTCCCTAAATTCAGGTCAAGGCAAAGTGGTAGGAAAAAAAAGCTAATGTTTCAAAATCGTCATTTTACACTAGTTTAAAAGCCTGAGTGATGAGCGAAATACATCATATTTCCACTTAAGTCTTGTACAGACTGAAGAGAAAGATGGGTTTGTGAGCCTTTCTCATGTTACTTATCTACAACAAAATCCAAAACAAAACAGGGCTCAGCAACACCTATCTCGTGGCGTGCGAGGGAGCCCTGATGGGGGAGGTGAGCAAACAGGGACTGCATTTCTCTCTGAAGCCAGGCTCACGCTGCCCAGGCATTTCCCAACTTGGAGAGCAGCCAGCCCCAGGCTGGATGTGACACAGACCCATTAGTGCTGTTGAAAGGCAAAACGTAGACACCAGGAATATGTGTCCATGTCATCAAACTCACAGGTCCCCTGGGAAAAGCTTCAGGAGAGCTCACTCCAAGGGCTGCTGTCCCTAAACAGCATGGGTAAGGTCATACCAGGTTTGGATGCCTCCTTTCAAACACAATTCCAGTGTCTCCAGCCTGCTGGCCTCACCACAGAATCATAGAAATATTAAGGTTTGAAAAGACCTCTAAGATCATCGAGTACAGTCATTAACCCAGGACTTCCACATGCACCACTAAAACATGTTCCCAAACACCACATCTATGTGTTTTTTGAATGCTTCCAGGGATGGTGATTCCACCTCTGCCCTGGGCAGCCTGTTCCAATACCTGGCCACATTTAGAAGGAAGAAATTTTTCATAATATCTAATCCAAACCTCCCCTGGCACAACTTGAGGCCATTTGTTCTCATCCTGTCACTTGTTACCTGAGGAAGAAGGGTGACCCCCAGCTGGCTGCACCCTCCTCTCAGGGAGTTGTAGGGAGTGATGAGGTTACCCTGAGCCTCCTTTTCTCCAGGATGAACCTCCCCATCTCCCTCAGCTGCTCCTCATCAGACTTGTGCTCCAGACCCTTCCCCAGCTCTGTTGCCCTTCTCTGGACACACTCCAGCCCTTGATGCCTTTCCTTGTATGAGGGACCCGGAACTGTGGGAATTTCTAAATCACTTTTCTACACTAAATATAGAGTTAATAGAAGAGCTCTGCGGAGTTCTTCACTGATGCAAACTTGAAGCCATTGGTATCTCCTCAGCAGGATGTGAAGTGTCTGCTACAAGATTTCTGGTGTGGGTATGGATTTCATTTGAAGCAGGAATACTTTCCTTTCTTCCCTGTTTCCAACAGGCATCATTGTAACTCCATTGGAAGAGAGGAATGGAAGGAAGCAGTTGCTGCAGTGCTTATTTGGAGGAAATCACTGGGATAGGAAGAGGTATAGAGTCAGGCAATGAGGCCTGGTCCTAGTGGATACAGCAGGTGAAGGGACAAGGCCAGGCCAGAAAAGCAAAGAATACCCCAACACAGGGGATGCAGCAGGCTGGGCTGCAAATAATGCTGCATTTGCCAGAGCTTAGTCCCATCCCCACATCCCCATGCATGGAAATGTCATTTACAAACCTGCAGTCCCTCTACACAGCTCCTGTTCTCCACCCCCTGAGACCAGCTTTTGGGTAAGAATGTCCGTGTGGTTCAGTTTCTTGATGTGGAAAAGGAAGTAATTTTCTAAATTATTTGGGATCTTGAATGAGTGTCTGCTTCTGCTGTTCCAGCATTGACACCAGGAATAGACAAGGTTCTCAGGAAAAGAAAGAATCAAGGACTACAGCTAGAAGGTGAGCTGAACCAAGGTGAAAAGGTAAGAGGAGAGCTCAAACAAGGTTAAGATGTGTCTGTAAGAAGTTTAGCTGTAAAGTAGCTTCCTCAGGCATAGCTGGCAGCAGGGGGTTGAGCGGAGTTACAACCATGCTCCTCTGTCAGGCTTTGCAATTTGGGCTTTTCTCTGCACTCTCCTGCATGCACTACCCAAACAAGTCAGTGGGAATTAGCTCAGAGGTATCCACACGTGGTGCAGTCACACCTTGTCCTGCCCTAAGTCACAAGAATGGAAAATATCTGCAGCTTCTTCCTGGAATGAGAAAAATAACCTTTCCCAGTGCGTAGAGGTCAGGACACCCCTGGAAGCTTGAAGAGGCAGGAAGTTTTAGCTTTGAAACTTCTTTATACAAGGGAAAAGAGTTCTTTGCGTTTGGCAGGAGAACAACAAAAGTCTTTGCTTTAATAACATTCTAATAATATGTAATATTATATACATTTGGCTAGTAAAATGCACCGCAAATTGCTTTTGTTGAGCACTTGAGACAAACATTATAAGAAAGGAAGTCCAGTACTTGGCCAAATATGCAATTAGCTGCCACCCTGAAGCAGGATTTGACATCAGTGTATTATCTTTTCAGGATTAAAGAGGTGGCAGTTAAAAATAGGAAGCCATAATTAAAAAGAAAAAGACCAAAAGATTTAAGAGTACTTGTGGTGAAACTCCTCACACATGACACAAATGAGTGTTCTGCCAGATAGAAAGAGGCAGGGAGGTGAAAAGAGCAGAGAATCTGCTCTTGTCTTAAATCCAGCTGGATCCTACAGGCAGAATTGCCTGACCACATGCCTCATAGGGTGGTATCCCAGGCAGAACTGCCTCCTTCAAGTCATTTCCAGGACAGTGAATTCATAAGAGCACCCGTTCTCTTGGTTGCCTTTCAAGTCAAGTGTAGTAGTCCTGGAGGCTTCAGTGGCCTTTGACTTCGGTTTTCGTTTGAATCCACCAGCAATTTTGCCATCGAGCCTTTTGTAAACAAGATCAGGATCTAAATCACTGGGGTAGGTTTCCAGCCAATATAAATTGACTTCATTACAAGATAGGTCTGTAGCAATTCCACTTTCAAGCTGCAACAATTTGCACCATGGAGTTATGACAACGCTGCCTTAGGGGCAGGATAAATTGCCCCATATAGCAATGGCATTTTTTTTAATCTGTAAAAGATCTGCCCCTTGTTTTAGAAATGCAGGTGGTGCTTGCAATCATATGCATCAAACATTTCTTTCCATTAGATTTGAGCCAGCAGGGCTTTTGCCACTCACAATATATAGGATAACATTCAGCTCTTAATCAAATAATGGGAGAAACCACATGTTTCAAAAGAGAAAAAAACTATTACGACTATATCATCTGCTTTACAAAATAATCTGGCCTTTGTTTACTGATGATGTGGTTACAGACAGCAAGAGAGCAAGATTTAAAGTTAATATAAACATTAAATTATTTTCTCTGGCATGAGAACCTTTTTATTACCTTTATTAAAAAGTCAGAAAAGTTTTAATAATTTAACAAATAGATTCTGAGAAAAAAAAAAAAGAAGCATAAAAACCCAGACACTCATCTGCCAAAGAAGACTTATGCTTGCATGAGCTGAAGGTTGATGTCAGACAAATTTCACTGAAGAGGAGATTTATAAACATGATGTAACTCTGACAAGCTGGGCTTTGTATCTTGGCAAAGGAAAGTTTAAGAAAATACCCATGTACACAGGCACACACACACAAACACACATCTACATTGTATATTGGGTTTAAAGGTTTATTGCTCCAGAAAACTTATTGAAAGAGATTATGTGTCTCATCTTGTCTCCTTTTAAATATAGAGCACTTATAGGTGTTTTTTATTAGCTTGTTTTAGGATTACCTTAATCCTGCCCAAAATTTTTCACCACTTCCCCCTAGTGCAATTTGCAATGGTAATCTGTTTGTGAAGGGTAATGTTAGAATAACTGTAAATAGAACCTAACAGAACCCAAACAATAAAAACAAAAGCTGCAGCTTCGGGGAGCTTTGGTGTGCCAAAACCCAAGCTCACTTAAGCAAACCCTGTGATGGATAACAATCCAAATTATGTCACTGAACCATGGGAAGTTACAAAGTGTGGGATAAACCCGAAGAAACTTCTGTTTGCTGGGAAAATCCTGCCCTTATTTCATCTTTATGTGGTCTCATGGGTAAAACTTAGGATGATTTGGATGCTTATTTGCTTTTCTACACAAACGTAGACATTTATCTAAAAGATGAAAACAACCTGCTTTTTTATTATTTCTCTTGGAGAAGAGTTTGCAGATTTTTTTAAAATTTATATTAATATGTTTTTTATTTCATGAGCCTGTGTGTAGAGCAGGCAATGAATACAGATATGGATATAGATACTCCATGTTGTACCAAGATGTCCAAGTCCCTTCCTGTCTTGATCAGAGATAGATAGAAGTGTGTTACACCTCCCTATTTAATCCATGTACACAGTTTTCTTTCACGTGGAAGCTTTGGGGATGAAGGGTTCTGTGTTGACTTGGAACTCTTGTCTGTTCAGCATTGCATCAGAGCTAAAGCATCCTCAGGCCTACTAGATTAGAGAAAGCTTAAAGAGCCATATTTCCACTTAACACATGGTTAAAATCAACATGTTTAATAAATTAATTAAATAATAACTTCACCTACTTGGAACTGAAAACCTGATAATGAGAAGTGAGTTAACTCTAAACTGTCCAGTCCAAGAGCCAGGAAATTGCATTTACCTGGCTGTAAGCTGGATTCAAGGAAGTTTGTTTTGCCAGTGAACCCAATTGCTGTTCAATCCCAACCTCTTGAGAGAAAACATAAGCCAGGAAAAAATAATTGCATGGGCATGCTCATGTGCATGACTAATTTTGTGTGATGGGTTGCTTTGTTGTGCCTTCTGCTACCTGGTAGAACAGTGGGAAAAATTGTGGTGGGCTGGGGAGAAGGGAGGAAAATGTATCTTTCCTTATGGATCTTTCTGTTTGATTTTAATTTCATTCAGGATCAATATTTAACTTCTAATTTAGATTTTCATCATCAGGATCACCAGGATCATCTCTGGATCATCATCGGGATCATCTCTGGATCTCAGTTTCTCCAGCTGCAAAGCAGAGAACACAAATACACACACGATGGCTTCAGGGGGCATCTCAGAGTGAAAAGCAACCTCCACAGAAAAGAGTTAAACCCAAACCCCCCATCTGAGAGCAAACTGAAGGATGTGCATCTTGATAGAAGTCCAGAAGCTGGTCTCCAGTTCTGGGGGCACTATCACAGTTAGGATGGAAATTTCCATGGGAACTAAACGTGGGAGGGAGGATACATCAAAAACTACTTCCATTCCCCTTGCAGGTTAGACTCAAGGAGGAGAGTGGCCTGAAGCACTGAGACCCCTCACATCAAGAGCAGTAGAAAGCTGCCTTTGAGTAGACTATGGTGGGGCAGAGGGCTGAGACTTCAGCCAAAGGTCTTTTAAATGGGAAAGGATATTCCTGTTTAATATTTTAGATCTTTGAGACAACAGATCTTCATTAGAAAAATACACATTTCTCTCTCTCCATCCCTTTTTCACATATCCCTTCTTCACCTACACTGTATAATCCGTTGTTACTGTTTTACTACAGACCTGAGTTTTCATAAATACTCAGTACACAGAAAAAACGGCTTGGCCTTCCAGGTGCTGCCATACAGCCAACACAAAATTCTCTATCAGAATTTTCTCAACAGTGGAATGAAACCTCCCTGAAATGGAAGAATTAAAAATACACTTGGTCAGGGAAGAGGATGAGAGATGAAGGGGAGGGGGGAGGAGAAAAAGGTGGGCTCATTAATCTGCTCTAATAATAAATCCTTATCACTTATGCATTTCAGTTACTCCTTCAGCCTCCACGTTCTATATTTAAATACATCTGCTTCACACGTGCTTTGCCAATTAGCTGGTGATATTAACTGTTCAGCACTATCTATTAACACATGGCACTGCTGAACGGCGGGAGAGACAAGCTTGACCAGGAGAGATAGCCATTCATGAGGCACACGTTTCTCTCCATGACTCCCGAGTAGGGAGATAGGAAAGCGGCACAGCAATTGACCTCGGTTGTACATCAAGGCTAAATAGACACAGAGTAAATTACAGACAAGTGAGACAAGCTACTAACTGTTCCTTTAGCAGCCCATAATGTCAGTAATTCTATTACAATGATTGCTGGTTATGCAATGCAGTTGAGATGTAAATTTTTCCTTTTTTTTTTTTTTTTTTCCTCCTGTCTCTGTCTCTCTGTCTGTCTGCATGGTAAAATTTTTAGCCCAGTGATGGAACAGATACATTTATCTGTTGCAACAGGGGAGGGTTTTAGATTGCATATTTGGAAAAATTTCTGCATGGAAATGGTTGTCAAGCATTGTAACAGGCTACCCAAGGAAGTGGATTCACCAGACCTGGAGGGGTTTAAAATTTGTGCAGACGTGGTGCTTAGGGTCATGGTTCAGTGGTGGACTTGACTGTGCTGGGATAATTGTTGGGATAGGTCATCTTAAATGTCTTTCCCAACATAAATGATTCTGTGGTTCTCTATATGGGCAAGAAAGGGTCACTGTGATCAACTTCCAAGAGACACAAACCACATAGGCAGAGATCTTCCCTGAACAGATTCCTGCTTTAAATAGAGAGCAACCTCAAAACAGTTTGTCTGGTCTGTCATGCCACAGAAAAAGACATGTCAGTATTGAAATGTCTTTAACCTCTTGCAACATGATAATGTAAATGTTTTCCAAACTGAGGGGTATAACATGGAATTAATGCCAGAATAGCAGTTATTCTTAGGCATCTCAATTAAGCACTAGATCTGTATTTTTTATGAGGACATCTTGGACACCTAAATCATCTAAGTCACCTAAATTAAGGTGTCTTAAGCTGTAAGCAGCAGCACACCTTTTCCATTGCCTAATAATATCTATACCCAACTGAAATTACTTTGGATGACCTGCCTGTCTTTTATTGCTTCTCAAGAAAAATCTGGGTCTCCCCTGGATTTTGTATCAAGTCTTGTGTAGATGTTTCAGATGCCCTGTGACGTATCAGCAACTAAACAGAATACCCACAATCCCACTGGGGGAAAGCTACCAATTGTGTTTCCAACTTAAAACTAAGCTGAGTTCTGGAGAAACAAGTTGTGTCAATGCATAGAAGGAGAGAACAAGCAGGAGAAATTATATTTCTTGCCACTCCATCACTTATTCTATGCATGCCATGGATTCACCATCCACCTCAGTTTACTCATCTAACAAATCTGATGTCATCTGGAGGACAGCGGTGATAAAATGGATGTGGAATTTAGTTTTTGTCATACTCTGGTTAAGGAGTGCTTGCTGTCTCTGCTTGGCAGGTCATGAAGGGCAGGATTCATTTTTCTTATTTTATAGCCATCTGTAAGTGGCCTTGTCAGCCATTCAGGTCCCCGAGTAAGTGCCTGAGGCAAAAGGACAGAATCAGCCTCTGGAAGTGCCTCTATCTCAAGGATCTCTAGAAGAAGCCTGAATTAGCATAGATGAGATTGAATGGCTATTTAGACAATTAAAGTAAATAAAGTAATTATATGCCCTTTCCCTTTTCTTCGTCTTTCATTTGCTTGCTTGTCTCATGATACATCAGGAAGTAAAGACACACCAGATAAAGATATGTCAGGAGGCAAAGTGAGAGCTGAAGGGCATTCCCATCATAGCCAGTCCACAACATGGCCATGCTCTGTTCAGTCTGGCCTATTTTCTCCTGTTTCTAAGGCCACAGATGAAAACAACTGCAAAATTCTGGACTACAGCTAGACAGGGCAGTAATTGCTGCAGGAAGAGTATTTACCCAAAACAGGGTAATTCCGGGGCTGTTTTAGCTTTCTTTCAGAAAGAAAAATTGAGATACCCATAGAAGACTTTCTTCCACACTGATCAGTGCTAATTTTCTGTTAATTCTTTTCAAATCATAAAACATTTTGCTCAACAGAGTTACAATGTAAACACATACTCATGCTCTCATTTAGTTATTTCTTAGGCCCCAAAAAGGTCAAAGCCCAAAAGAAGGAAAAAGCAATGAAAAAAATATTATTCAAATTATTAAATGGAAAGAAAATTGGGTTCAATTCCATGGTGAATTTAAAAGCAGGGACAAATTTCTATTATTTTGTGAATTTTCACAGTGTAATTACTGACAGACCATGAAGCTACATGAAGTTGCTTGGAGGATTTGGCAAATGAGAACGAGGCTGATTCTCATTGTTTGAGTTACTGGCACGTGGAAAAGTGATGAAGAAATAAAAATATTCATCTTCCAAGAAGAGCTGATGCCCTTGGATGACACCGAAGTCTCTGTTTACAAATAGATGAATCAAGGTTGCCTAAACACAGGTGCCTGGACTCCTTGAGCACCGTGGGGAAGTTCAGACAGCTCCATGACGTGATGAAGGATTTGGGGAAGACCTGTACCACCCTGCAGTGGCAGCAGCTGGTGACAGTGCAATACCTCACATATATGTCCGAAATGTCTGTGCTTAGGCAAATGAATCCTACTCAGTATGTCAAAACCAAAACCCAGCAATTATTTGGAATTAAAACCTATTCTACGTACGCAGCTGAGCGTGAGCGTTGTGCAACGGGTGAAGGGAAATGGTTGCATTTAGTCACGCAGCATTAGTGAGGGGTATTTGTACTACCTGTGTTTACACAGCTACACTAGAAAGCTCAACCCTGCAAACTGTCTGTTCAGACAAGAGAAAGACAACGGGATGATTCAAACAAGGGGTCTGTCGCATGTTTGAATAATGCTCTGAAGAATCCTTTCACTCCTCTTTGCCTACAGAGGGGCACAAGCACATTCTTCACATCCAACAGGCTCTGAGCTAGATGGCTGTGGTCAGGCTGGCCCTTCTCTGCTCTGGAACATCAAATCCTTCATGGATATTTATACACCTACACAAAAAAGAAGGTCCTAGATGTTTTGAAATCCTAATCCTAAATTTGACGCTGCCCCTTCTGTGCTGTGGGAAACTCACATAAACACCTCTTGCTGATTTGTAAGAGATGACTGTGCACAGCTACCTTCCCTTCAGGTTCTGGGAAGGATTATGGATGCGGTAACTTAAAAGCCCTTTGAAGCACAACAAAAAAAAAAAGTCATAGAAATGCTAAAGCATATTGTTAAAGAAAGTGGTGATGGAACATGTAAGAAGAACTAGTAAATCTTAAGTCACACAAATACACTTTATAGAGCACATTATTTGAGCTGTGCAGCCCTGAGTGAAGCAACCCCCCCACACATGATCTCTACTTATATGTGTCCACAGAAAGGGCTGCAGGAAGCTAAAATGTACAGGAACATCAGCCCACAATGTCCTGCAGGAACTAAACCACACTGTGTGAGGGGAAAGAAACTCATGGCACATCTGCCCAGCTGACACAGCAGACACCTGAATTACATCTCTGAGTGCAGCCAAGGATGGCTCCAGTGGAAAGTGTCCCTACCCATGGCAGGAGAGTTGCAACTAGGTCATCTTTAAACTTCATTCTGTGATTCTGTGTTTCTATGGTTGCAACTCCAAAACAGTAAAAGGAGCCTTCTGTATCTAAATCTTTTTTGTATGCAATTGTAATTTAAAAAAAAAAATAGAAAAAGGAGGGTCAGCTGGGAACAAGATGAAAGGTGGTTTTACCTGATTCCCAGACATTCTGGATAATAGGGGTATACCTAGAGAGAAGTGTGGCTATGTCTGTTTGGGGAAAACACTCATAGGCTCACTCAGATGAGGTTTCTGATGGAGACCCAGTACAGAAAAGTCACTGCTGTTTGGTACCTTCAGAGACAGCAGAAGCTATAAAAGTGACAAGTGCTTGAGATAAAGTGCGAAAATGATGGCAAAATCAGGATTCAAACCATGGTTCCCTTAAAGACAGAAGTGTCTCCACTTTTAAACAGGCACATGATCAAGTTTTGATATGGCTCTCCTATTTGTTTTAAATAAGAGCTACCTGCACTTTATTTTCAGGCAGTTTAATTTCCCATGCTCTCTAGGAAAGGACTCAATACCATGCCTAGTCTGAAGCCCATGGAAATGGAAGGATCACATATTAAATATTAAACATATATTAAATATTAAACTCACAGTAGTCTCTCACTGCCCACTTCACCCTTCTCAGCACCTCCAGGTTGTGCTGAGGGATGAAGGAAGGAGCTGGTTGGATCTGTCATGCAGCACCTGGGTCTGAAGACCTGTGGGAACCCAAGCTGCTGTGTTGGGATGAAGGTGAGTAATCCAAGGAAAACTAGACCAGCTGGGACATGTCATGACCTGCCACGTTTTATGTGACCTGATAAACTGAGTGACCCTACAACTCCAGCTAAAACATGGAGTGTCACGCTCTGGAGGAGAAGAAAGGAAAAGGTCTCCAATAAGCTCTGGAACAATTCTACATGGATGTGAGAGGTGCCCTGCTCTTCTTGTTTGTTGGGGGACAACTTGAAGACACATTTGAGCATTGTGAAGGACAGAGTCCGAGACTGTTTGTAATCATCCACTTCTGCTCCGTTTTGAAATTCTGCCTGGTTTAAAATCTGTTAAGTCTTAACTCCTTCTTTAACGCATATCATTTAAAAAACTTTCACTCTAAAAAACATTTCTTTGAACTCTGTTCTTCATAAAAGAGTAATTCATTATTACTGGGGATAACACCAATGTATAATCCCTTTGTGATCCTTCATACAGGGACTGTGGGAATGATAATTAAGTCACTTTGCAGCAAGCACACCTGTGAAGCAGGTAAACATTTATTAGCTCATTTTAAAAAATTAATTAAAAAATGTTTATTGTGTTCTGTGCAGCTTTTCTTTTCCTTGAAGGCACAGAGAGATGAAGCAACCACGACCTATATTATGAAATTAGAATGCAATTATTGCTTTAAGTAAAACAAAGCCCAGCCTCACACAAAAGGTGTGGAAACTCAAATTGCTAAATGATCTGATCCTAGTCACACTTGGTAATCAGTTCCAGTGTTTTCTTGGCAGGGTCCTGCTATGAATTATGATGGGAAAATGAAAAGACATGTCTTGTTCCATGCCGTTGCCATGTAAATGTATGGATCATGTGGAGATATAAACACTGGAAAGGTCTTGAGTTACACTGCCTGTGAGTAATTGCCATCTCTGTAAGCAGGCTGTTTGGAGTTGTAAGAAATCGGAAAATTACGCCTTTTGTTCAAGATTTGACAATGTGGAAGGGCCCTGCCAGACCTGTCTTGTTTAATCATGTTAGCTCAACAGCAAAACTAACAGCTTCTTTTAAAGGGAACTCGGAGTTCCTGAGGAGGAGGAGGAGGAGGTGGAGGACTGTAACCCAGTGCGTGCTCTCCTAAGACATTCACCCTGTTCTGCTGTTAAGGTCAAGAGCCTTGCAGGGATTCCAGGCTGCATCATTTTGAGGAGAAAGCAGTCTTAAAGTCATCTCGTTCCTGAGACATCCAGGAGTGTCTTTTCAGAGCAGAACATTAACCCCGTCACCGTTATCTCCTGTGCTGGGGGTTGTACATGCTCAGGTGGAAGATCATCCATAAGGAAATGCAAGGAAATATTGTGATCCCCACGGGACACTTGGGGATGTGAGACAGAGAGGGATTACTGCCTTTATGCCTATTCAGCAGATCCAGGGCAGAGACCCAGGGTAACCACAGCAGGGTGCAAGAGGTGGCTCCGGGGGTGTTCACCCTGACCCCTGCCAGGCTGGGGGCAGTTCTGCTCCTGCCACCTCCAGCCTCCTGCATATCCCTCCCACAGGTGTGCCAGCAAACACCTGCATGGCCACATAGCCAGGTGAAGAGGCTGTTCTGACGTGTGCAATGAGAATAAAAAAGGGGAACAAAGAGATCCAATCTGGATCTGACAAGCACCGGACAATTAAAATTTAATATATATAGATGTGTTTCTACACATATAAATGTAAAAAGAAGCCCTGTCTTCTCTAATATAACCTTAGACAATTTTGTTCAAGCACCTCCATCTGCATAGTCTGGTTTTCAGACCAACCCAGATACTGGTCAAGATTGTGGTTTTCAGGAATAATTGTTTCGCAGGGAGAAGGAACATTGCCTGAAGCTTACTCAAACTTTTCTCCCTGATCCTACATCTTCATTATAGCCCTTGGCAAAAGGCATAGTTGGGGAAGGTGAAGGACAGGATTCAGACATTCTTGGTACTATTCACTATGTCTGTTTTCTGTAGAAACAGGGAAAGAAGAATAAAACTACAAAATTTGTTACCTCTTGTATCACCCAGGTCTTGAGATTAAGAGACATCCCCTCAGAGTAGAAAGTTGATAAATTTTTTGTGAGTAGCTAAAGAAGGATGCCTGACTTACCACATAGGCCAGGCCACACATATTCTAAAGTCCACTTTGAAGGTAAACATGTCTTTTAGGGGAAAAATATTCAGTCTTTAATTTTAAGTGCCCAGCAGTAGGGAAAAAGATTTTTTTAAAGCATCAGTTTGTTATTTCAGTTGTTTGCCGGGTTCACGGTTAAACCGTACCTCTTTTCCATCTGAATTTTTCTGTCTCCTATTTTTGTTTATTGGATGTTCTTAGACTTCTGGCCAAAGAAAAATGTCTTTGTCATGTAGGTGTATACAAGCTGAAATCACTGCTCAGTCTTCTCTTCAATAAAAATACAGATTGAGTTCATGGCATCTTTCGTGCTAGTGCAAGTCCACGCTTCAATATTTCATCATTCTGATGACTGACCAAGGTGTGCACATGACCAAGATGTGAACAAAGGGCTCATACCTGAAGGGAAAAATCATACCCATAAAGGATATACGCCCACGGATTAAAAACCTTGCAGCCCATGATGCACCCTGGACACTCAAAAGCTACACAGGAGTTATGGCTCCTTTCTCCCCAGCTGTGTTCCCCATTAGCATTCTCTATTAAACTCTGGGCTCCATATTTTATTGTGAAAGTCGCTCACTTTCTTCTCATCAGAGCAACCTCCAGCCTTAAGATTTATGCAGATTAAACATGGGTCAATTTATATTTTTTCACAGTGGTTAACTGCTCTGTAGCACACTCCAAGTGATACCTGAAGGTCAGGACAAGGTGTGGGCAGCCTTGGCCACTCGTGGTTGTGCCATCTGTGGGCAAAAACCTCAGAACTCTGAAAGGCAAAGCCAAAAGTCATCTGGGAGAGTGATAATTTCAGTGCTCCCAGTTACAAATACTCCATACTTTTCTTTATGTGCTGGTGTTGCTGGTTCTTCATTCATTTGTTGCTTCTTTATATCATGTCTGAATTTGTTTTTTTTCTTCAGGATTGAAATAGAGCTGTTCAGGCAGAAATTTTGCAAACCTTTGAGTCCTGGCCCAAGCCTCTGTTGTGTTTTGCTTCCTAGAATCTGGAAGTCAATGTTTTTTTAAAATCTAAATTTCAGAAGTTCTTCTCTAAAACTAATGAGAAGTAAGGGAGGACACTACCAGCCCTCTTTATTACCTGAATAATCCTGTCAGGTTTGCCTATGGACCTTCCCATGCCATCAGTCTTGTTTCATCCACTCAGAATTAAATTGGATACACAAAAACATCCATGAAATGAAGACTGCTTGTCCTGGTGGGAGAGACCCACCCAAAACTAATGAGATGCAGAGCCTCAAGTGAGTTATAAACTCCATGTGCTGCAAAATCACACACACCCACAGTGCTCCCACTGGGTGTTCTCTGTTCATGCTCTATCCACCAGATATGGCTGACAGAGTCTTTCTTCTCCACTGTTATTTCATTTAGCAAATTGAAAACATGGGGCACCTCCACCTGGTCCCTGACCCATGAAACCACGGGGGAGTAAAGGAGAACATGTCAGAATAAAAGCAGTGGTGTGTGTAAAATGAAGGCTCTGGTCTGCTGGCAGCTGTACACTTATCAAGTGAGATAACCCACGTCCCAAAGCATTTTCTTCCCATTACAAGTTTTTACAGAGGAAGCAGAAGTTACTGAGGAACTAAAGCATTCCTGACAGTGGAATTCTGAGTCTTGGGGAGCTATTTGCAAAAAGTGCATAAGATCATAGCTTGGTGTTTCACACCTGGCCTTGACAAAGACATGGGCCTCATGTACTGCCCATCCAAGAAAAATGGGTACATTTACTACTTTTAACAAGAAAAGAAAGAACCAGAGAAACTCCAGTTCTGTGGATTTTGCACATCCAAATTAACTAAACTATGTTTTTGATGGATTTGGCCTGATCAGAAAGCTTATTATAAAGGACTCTACTCACGATGGTCTTTACTTAGGTACCCATTCTTTCCTGAAGTCTAAAAGGTACCCTCACAGTCATTGTACAGCAATATAATTTGTCTGCATTGGGTAGAGCTCTGACATATTTCTCAACCTGGAGGGCTGGAGCACCTCTGCTATGAAGACAGACTGAGACAATTGAAGCTGCTCAGATTGGAGGGGAAAAGGCTCCAGGAAACCTCAGAGCCCCTTTCGGTGCCTAAAGGGGGCTACGAGAGGGCTGGGGAGGGACTTTTGACAAGGACATGGAGGGATAGGACAGGGGGGAATGGTTTTAAGGTGAAGGAGGGCAGGATTAGATTGGATATTAGGAAGAAATTCTTTACTGTGAGGGTGGTGAGGCCCTGGGACAGGTTACCCTAAGAAGCTGTGGAAGAGTTCATCCCTGGGAGAGTTCAGGGTCAGGCTGGGTGGGACTTGGAGGAACCTGGTCTAGTGGGAGGTGTCCCTGCCCACAGCAGGGAGGGCTGGAACTAGATGGCCTTAAAGGCCTTTTCCAACCCAAACTATTCTATGATTCTACAGCTTTCTGTTTTGATTTACAGACTTTTGTAACAGTCTCCTTTCATAACTATTAGCACGCACGTGACTTTCCCCTGAGTCCATAATTTACAGCTTCAAATGTGGATTTTATAAAGCTGAAAGGTTCTTATATGGTTTTATGGACAATTTGCTTACTTATTTACCTAATACCTGTTATGCTGAGTGTCTAATCTTCTGTGGGATATTTTTTCTCCCTATTGCAGCTGTCATATACAATATAGGTGGATCTGCTAATGAAACCTGTTATTAATACAGTCCAGCACTTCCTGTTATAAGACTCCTTTTGTGCTGTTTGTAATTATCTGCAATTTTCAAATTTCAACTGAGTAGGCCAGGAGGACTTACTAAGGCATTATTAAGCTGTTACATGCTTTAGTTTGGTGGAGACTGTTTATTTTAATCCAGTACACTCAAATGAGCAAGAGTCATTACTGTGGCTCAGCCTGAGCTGAGCTGACGTGTTGGGGAGTTTGGTGGCTTTAGGAGGAGCTCGTAGGCTCCCTGTTATCCTGCAATATCCCCAGTGAGACCAGAAAGATCAAGGAGAAGGTACCTACGTGTTCTATCACCCTGATTGTGCAGTCTGGATCCCCAGTGCTCAGATACTCAGCTTTCCTGGAGACACCTGCATGCCAACACCTAAAAATAAATGTCTCCGTCTGTGAACTGAATCCTACCCTCTCAAAAGTAGATGAGGAGAATCCCGCCTAAATTCTCCAAATGTTGAAAAATCAAAATATTCTTAGGAAAAAAAAAGATAATATTTTGCCAGAGTATTTCCAGTAACATTTAGCAAGGAGAAGCATGGAAATGCCCAGGAGGAAACCAATCATTCTGTCATGAACAGGTAATAAATAATGGTGGAGAGGACCACCCACTGAACAATGGAGATTAAACACAATTTTGAGTAGCTGTTCAGGGAGTGAGACCCAGCCAATCTTAAATCTGAATAAGGGAAAAAGATAATTTTGAGTAGGATACATGTGCACAGTAGGGTGTGGAAACTGAGAGGAGTTTAATGTGAATACATGTAGGTGAACAAATCCCCACTGGTACCCCTCCAGGGTAACCAGAACTGGTGCACAGAGTGAGATGAGGATGACTAAGCTGTGGTCAAGAGCATGCCGATGTAGTTTATACAAATCCAGAGCCAGATTTAAATTGTTCTTTAACTGAATTTTTAGGTGGAGTCATAAGTGAGATCAGAATTTTTAAGTCCTGAAGCCTGAACTACCTCTACTTGCAGCGCAATTATCAAAGGATTTAAAAGATTCACCAGTCATAACAGAATTAACCTTATGTGAAATGTTGAGAGAGGGTTGTTTTTTTATGCTGGGTACAGTACTTTTAACCTATCTCCTGCTGAGATACACTAATTTTTCTGAGAACAGTGTAAATGTCGAGCTGATATCTTCAGTCATGCAGTTTGGATTATTATAGTCACTTTGCTCAAGTTTCCATTTTTACGTTTCCCCAAAGAATAAATAATGTTCTCCTATGCAAAATATGCAAGTTTAGATTGAATGAGTAATGGGTACAAAGTGAAATTGCTACTGTTGTGCTATTATAAGGACAATAAATCTGATTGTCTGATGCCTGTTGAATAGCTCCTTCAGATGTCTTCCACTACAAAAACTGAGGAAAAGCAGTTTAGATGTCACTCCATCAAAATCATTCCTTCTTGTTCATTAGTAGTTTTAATAGAACAGATTTTGTTGTTTTGGACAAATCTGAATGTTAAGATCAAGTGACAGATCGTGGCCATTTCTTATTGTTGTATATACACTGCAGTCAAGTGTGTCACAAAAGATTAATTTGCGCCCAAACTAAATTTCTTGTGGGATCCAAGTACACTGTTCTTACAGCAACTGCAAAAGCTTTGACCACAGTATGGGGGTCCCTTTGCCTCTGGCACAGAGAAAACACATAACAGAAGATTTCTTTGTCTGAAGACTTCTAAGCTAATGAGAAAAGTTCACAAAAAGTGGAAGAAAACAATCTGATATCCAGTGGGAAAAGTGAGATGCAGAGAAAACAAAAAGTTAGAACTGGACCCAGTGCCTAGCTGCCAGTGCCCATGGTTTGGCTGCCCAGAAGCTGCAGTTTGCTGGAAGAGTGTTCATTACCATGGCTGCTTTGGGATACAGTCTGCGTGTTCCTAAGGAGTGAAAACCAATCCATTTCCATGTCCATATGGTTTAGCTTCAATACCTATTTCTAAAACTGTATTGGGTTTCTTCTGCATTTTTTAGTTTCTGTTAATTCCTTTTTTGGTTTTCCAATTTTGTGATACTTTTGGCTAAACATTAAGTTATCCACTGCTATTATTTCTTTTTTTTCTTTTTCCTTCCCCCTACTTGGGGTTTTAATTGACAAGGTGACATAGCTATAAAAAAGCTTTTACTGTTCTTGAATTTTTGCAAACATTTTTCATCACTAAAGAGTGGGTTTTAGGACATTGTGTTACATTTTTGAAACCCCTCTGAATGTGTGGATGCAAAACCTTATGTGTAAATTCACTTCATTTCCAAATAACATTAATAAAAGAACTTGGGATGAGGTTTATGTGAGTGCTCAGTTTCACAGACCAGTTTTTATATCTCAGTCTAAGATCTACCTGATTGCATCAGGGTCTGGGTTTAACCCCAGCTAGCAACTTAGGACTAAAAAAGTGAGAAAATCCATGCCTAAAAAGTGAGAAAACTCGTGGGCTGAAATAAAGACAGTTCAACAGGTAAAGCAAGAGCCAGGCACACAAGCAAAGCAAAACAAGGAATTCATTCCCCACTCCCCATGGATGAGCAGGTGTTCAGCAATCCCCAGGAAAACAAGGCTCCATCAAATGTAAGAGAGATTTGGGATGACAAACATCATCACTCAAAATGTTTCCCGTCTTACTTCTTTTTGCCCCAGATTCACATGTCAACCACGACTTCATATGGTCTGGAATATCCCTTGGGTCAGTCAGGGTCAGCCCTCCCAGCTGTGACCCTCCCTGTGCACCCCCAGAATTCCTGCTGGTGGGGTGGGCTGAGGAGCAGAAAAGACCTTGACTCTGTGTAAGCCCTGCCCAGCAATAAGGAAAACATCCCTGTGTTATCAACACTGTTTCCAGCACAAATCTGAAACACCCCATGTCAGCTACTGTGAAGAAAATTGGCTCTATCCCAGCCAAACCAGTACAGTGCTGCAGATAAATTTTTAATGTCCAGAAAACTTGATTTGATTAGTTTGTTGTATCAGAGAGAATAAGTAAAATATGTTACCTGAAAATATGATTTAACTCCAAATAAGGTCTGTACCCCAAAAGAAAATAATGCTTTAGGAGGAAAAAAGGAGCATCGGAGTGGAATTGCTTTAAGTAGAACCTGCAAAAAATGAAAACAAAATATAGGAAGAGATTGAGTCCCCAAAAGTACTTTCTTTTCCAACTCCCAGATGTGTTTGACAGGGAAAAGAGACTGTATTCAGTGTGTTTAATGCACAAAAGGGATGCTGATGTCTGACTAATGTGTGAGGATTTGAATTAGTGGACAAGTGCTTGGTTTCTGAGCTGAGCTCAGCATGGGCCTCAACATGCACATGGGATCCTGATGCACTCTATTAACACAGGCTATTTGTGCAGGAGACACACGCCTGCTTTTTAAAACTTCTGATTCACAAGAGTAAAAAAGGCGTCAGCAGTAGTCGTAAATCCATCATTTTGGTAGCCAGCATTGTCCCTAACTTCCTTGGCATTGTGGCATAAGGATGAGGAACAGAAAAATACTGCAAGACAACACTTATTTTTTATTATTGTTATTGTCACACACTCCCTTCAGCAGAGGGGTGGTGGCTACAGGGGCAATGGAGCCATGACAAGCTCTCAGAGCAAGCCTGTCCAGTTGCCCCAGTTGATGTCTCTCCTGGTGGCCTCCCTGCCAGGCAGGTCACCTGCTACAGGGCACTGTCACCACTGGCACTGAACCCGCAGAGAGTCCGTGTGGTTGTTCAACTCACGTGGTTCTAAAATGGGAGCTCACACTCTGTATCACTGCAATGTGCCGTCCTGCTGGACATGCATGTGCAAGAAGGGGTGTGAGACATCAATATTTATGGGGTATGAGACATCTTGGGGGTTGTGGACTCCATGTGGAATGCAATGGCAAAGGGTATGAAATAAGCAGTATGAGATCTCATTCCTTGTTCCTTCAAGTAAGTTCTCATCCGCCCCAGCAGTGACACTTCTCTTTAGGCTCATTCATAACTGAGAGTTTAAAAAGTCAGCCTTGGTTTTGATCATGCCACAGACTCCAAGTTTGAACGCATACAAGTCACAGACAGGATGGTGCCAACCTGACTCCTTCAACATTCAGCATCTACAACTGAGCTGCTCACGCCAGGTAGGATGGGGAATAGGAGCTTCCTCCAGGAGGCTTAACCTTAATTCATTTTATTCAAAGCCAGCTCCCTGAAGGCTGAATCACTTGCCTGTTGCTGTCACCTGCTTCTCTCTAGTGACTAAAGAGAACAGCTGGGGTAAGCACCTCCACCTTCTTTTGGCAACTCCAGTCACAACCTACTGGTGTCTCTGTTCTCATTTCTCACATGTACAAGAGCTGTTCAATTCATTAAAAAATATATGTAAGGAGATGCTGGGCTCACTACCTTGTATACACACATCATATTTTAGATGTCTAAATAAGGTCAGTGTAGATAATTAGTTATATCTTTGTAAAAAGATGACAGAAATTAGTCTAGCCTTAATTACAAAGAATAGTAACAATTACTATTATTGTTATCATTATTAAAATGTATGCTTTCTGCTAGCCCTGAATTCAAAGTGATGATAAGCAATAGTTTTTATCAACACCATCAATGCCCTTTCCAAACATGTAGGTTCTGCCTGCAATAAACATGGATTTTCAAGCTTTGGAGCTGCCATTTCTAACTCCAGCTTCAGTATTTGTTATTACCATTATTTCTATTATCCTGAATTACCACGCAGATAGAAAAGGGAGGAGGGATGAATTGTTTTTGAAAGCCTGTCTCTTATGTCTAGGCAAGATACTGATGAGTAGTCCCAGACAGGAAATTTTGTGGAATTCAAAGGAAGGATGAAAGTCAATCTCTTCCCTGCTGCTATTTGAACTTGCATTTTCCTCAAGTTTGGATATTTCTAAAGACGCATTCAGAACACTAACACATTACTTGCAGCTGCCACTTAATTGATTAAAGACTATGTTTAATTAAAAACTCTCACAAGAACAGAGCGATGGAAGGATGAGTTAAAATTACATTTCAGCCCACCTGAAATAGTGAAGCTCAAAATATACGTGCTGAATCACACCACTAATTGGGAATGCATTTTCAAGGGCACATCCAGAACCTTCCTGGAAGGATCCAATGGAACGTAATCACACATCTGTCAACATTGCCTATGGATCAATACCTATGGATCCATACCTATGGGCTGCACATGCATTTGGGGATTTTGGCAGGGAATGGCTTGAGAGGGCAGAGTTTAAAAACCTCATGGAAATGCCTGTTTTATTCACTTTGTGAATGCAGACAGAGATGGCAACATGGTTGTATCTAACTGAGTGAAATGCCCATATTTAATGGCCACATGGCTGGGCGCCCTTTAAAATTTTTCCAACTCCACATCTTCAGAAACATACCAGTTCTTTGTGGAACTGTTTTTCTTTTATCTTTGGAGGGTTTTTTGGCACCAAGTCTTTTCACTGCAGCTGGCCATTTCCCTCATCTGGGGACAGACGCTGCTGTCACTAGATCAATTACCAGCATTCATTTTGTCTCGTGCTCTGACCCAATGGGCTCCTTGTTCTCCCTCTGCTGACAGCCTGAGAAGGCTCCAGCCAAACTGGCCGCTAGCGACTGACCCCTCCACAGACAACTTCATTAGGGTAATTGCAAGGCTGGAAGCAGCCGAGACTGGGGCCCAATTACAACTCTCCTTGTCCAATTCAACCGGGGCTTAAATTACCTGGATGGGTCAAGGATGGTAGTGTGCTCAGGTGAACAAAAGCTTTCCCTCTGTTCTCGTGCCTTTCACAGACAGGCATTCTTAATTATGCTTGTCATTGGGACATAATAAGGCTGATTCCTTTAAACGGCATCTTTCCTCAGCAGGGAAACTGATGCGTGGTCTGACTGAGCACCAACACCCAGCAGCCCAGGGACTCGGAGCAATGTGCAGGTAGGAGCAGCTTTTGGGGTTTTCCTCCTCAGGTGGTCATGGAACAGAGAGGAGTCAGTGCCCAGTGTGCTTTATGTGCTCTTACACCAGCCAGTAGATAATGACAGTGGCGATAAAAGCATGGAAAAGGGGTTTTCTTATTGTTTTCCCATGACAACAGTCAGGTTCTGAGCCCATTAGTTTAATTTTGTTTGAAGGAGATGGTCATTCAAAGTGTTGACATGAGCTGTAACACTGATTTACGGAGAAAAAATGAGACCAAAACTTGGCCCTACATACTTTAATTGTCTTAATGAGGGACTTGGTTTCCCAAAGTTAGGAGCGAGCACAATCATACCTGAGAAATGTAATATTCTCAGCACTTTTGAAAAGAACTCCTGTGTTTAAATATTTAAATACATATTTATTAATCTACATCCTAAGTTCTCACACTTAGAAATCTTGGGAAATTACTGAACTGCATATGGATGTATATCTGTGTTATTATATTTACCCTTCTAACAAAAATTCAAATTTTCAGTATTTAATGTGACAACAAATGGCAGGTTTGTACACACAGGATAAGCACACATACTTGTTCTACTTTTTATGCAAAGTTGAGAGATTATTTGCTTCATTCCATCATATTTTACAGACCAGGTTAAATAAATTAAAAAAATAAAATCATGGAAATGTGAAGCAAAGTATAATTTTTAGAGAACATAGTATATATACCCTTTGCATAATTAAGAGAAGTTATAGTTTCAGTTCTTAAATTTCATGTGGCTATTTTAATCAATATTATATAGGATCTATAATAAAAACTGATTATAAAATATTAATTAGTAATTACTAACAGAAAATAAGTTTTTTATGTCATACAAGGTCAAATATCAAGAAAACAAGTACAAAGTAATAATTAAACAAAAGTTGTTTACAACTCCTGATAAAATCATGCAAAAAATATGAAAATAAAAAGTATGAGTACTAACAATTTTTACAAATACCTTTGCTGATTTTATAAATTCGTTTATCAATGAAAAAAAAATTGCCCAAATTTTTGCCCACCTTTTTTTTCCCCCCACAAATCTGCCCTTGCCTGGTCACATGATTTCCAATATCACATTTGACATTGCTTGAAAATTATTAGCAAGGAAAGTTATTGCGAAGGGTTAATTTTGATAACTTCTGATTTTCACCATGTCATTTCTTTGCAAAATCAGACTAAGAAATTTCAGTTATCTCCTAGACATGAAGAACAGACCAGTAACAAAATTTCAGGAGTTCTCTATTGCATGGGAATAGGGATAGGATAGACTGGGCTAGGCTAGGATAAGATAGGATAGAATAGGACAGAATGGAACAGGACAGGACAGAGCCCAACATCCTAACGTGGATTTGGGATAAGTAATGTAACTAAAATGACCATCTGTGGACAGCAACATTTATAAGTGAATCTACAAGTCTCAATGTGTGATTCTGTGCTGATACTACTTTTATCAGGCCTAAATAGTGCAGATGTAAATCTGTGGAATGTTGTTTCACCTTGCAACCCCCTCTGGATAAAATGAGTGATTACTGAGCAGGAAACGTCCCACGTTTGCTGTCCTGGAGCAGACCTGTGTTAGCAACCCTTTCTTCATAATGAAATCAATTTGTCTGTAAAGACTCTGTCCAAAACAGTAGTGAAAGACCTATATTTTAGCACACATAAAGAAGTCAAAACATCATTTCCCAAGGAAAAACCTAGCAGTCTCAAGGAGGCAGCGTGAACCAGTGAGTTTCATCCCATTTCTAGCAATCTGATTCTGTGCTAGGTTGTGTCACCAAGTGTTGGGATCACTTCCAGTTCAGTCACAGCATTCCCCTGCCTTCTGTTTGATCAGATCTGGCCCTCAGTGTTAATAAGTGCTATTTTCCATGGCACTGTGTGTTTTGCCGTGTGGAAACCAGTTATGAAACCATTTTGCATCACTAATCCGAATAATAACCACATTTTAAAACTGTTAGGTTCAAATCTATCTGCTTTAAAAAAGATACTTTGAAAGGGAAGGATTCCTCCTAATCTAATATATGGCTTCAAATTAGGTGAAAACAATTTCCAGTTGCTACCAGGAGATGAGTATTTCATCAATTTTGATGGACAGAATAAGGGGAAATTAATCCAACACAATGGAATTGAAGTAACAAATATAATAAACCAAGCATATATTGCAGGAAGTAAGGTGTTAGCTCTTATTTCCTTCCTGAGATCAAGAATTCACATTCTTGGAGTCGTGCTATGTCCCTGGCAGTGTCAACACCAAGTTGCAACGACGACAGCTGGAGGCTGCTTAGACAAAGTGTCAGTTCCACAGGTGGGGGGGAAAAAAAAAAGGATTATTTCTGGAAAAACTATTATAAACCACTTCTATTCAAGAGTAAAAAAACATAGCCTTATAAGAAGCCACAGGATATTAATATATTAATGATAATGTCTTTTCACTTCACCCGAGGACTTAAATACACTTTATAAACACTATTTAAATGTCATCACTGATTTGGTGAAGCCATTATGAACCACAGCAGACATTTCCTGACTCTCCCTGGAGACTCTCTAGTTTTCTCTGCCTTCCCATGATACCCAACACACACAGTGAGCAACACGAGCCCTTTACATAGATGGAAAAAGCACAGGGAGTAGGAGGGAAAGCCACTCCATGAATCCACACATATGCCAAAGGAGTGAGATGGAGCACTAAGATTTTGTTTATTTCTGAGACAAAGAGAGTGAGATTTTATTTGTCCTTTTCTCACCTTTAATTTTCAAAAATTATATTGGCCTTTTTCCTGTACAGCCCTGGCATGTGATCCAGACCTTCAAAGTCTTTTTCATGAACAGATGATATTCTCGATTGCACAACCCCCTCACTCGAGATGCAGGGCAAACAGTCTGGAACCACCACTTTGCACAGCTTGTAAAAGAGTAAAGGTTTTTGATCCCTACATCACTGCTGTGGAGCAAAATGAAATTGATCATAAATTTTATATAATATAGACTATTGATGAGGAAAAAAAGTTAGAAAATATCCATCTGAGAAGAATTTACAAATTAGGACATGTGCTTAAAATCTAAGAATTTGTTCCAAAGCAAGCAGACATGATCAAAGAATCAATCACAGAATGGGTTGGTTGGAAGGGACCTTAAAGATTATCTAGTTCCAACCCCCGTGCCACCAGCAGGGACACCTTCCACTATCCCAGGTTGCTTCACACCCCATCCAACCTGGCCTTGGACACTTCCAGGTATGGGAAAGCCACAGCTTCTCTGGGCAACCTGTGCCAAGGCCTCACTACTCCCACAATAAAGAATTTCTTTCTAATATCTTATCTATACCTACTTTCTTTCAGTTTAAAGCCATTCCACTATGATCCTGTACATGAGTCTGTAATACTGCAGGTACATGGCCTCACCTGTCCCTGGTTTCAGGGGAAAATAAAAAAAAAGAAAAAAAAAGGGCTTTTTGAAATTATAACTCACAATTCAGTTCATGCTTTTGCCCGTGATGGGATACAGATTGTCTCTCATGCCTTTGATTAATCTATCAGGGCAGCATGGAGCCACCTTATGCACAGATGGGAATTACAGTATCTGGGCCAGATCGAGAGCAAATTTTGCCATGTTACAGTGTGTGTTTCAATTTGTGCTGGCAGAACTCAGATCAGAATCAGTCATGTGAGCATGGAAGTGAACACAACTCTGCTTCCCATTTAAAACAGCTTTCTCAAGTGGGATTAAGGGATTAGGTTTTGTGGTTGTCTTCCAGAAGCAATGTCACGGGGTGGTTTTACTACGGAAAGACCTGGTGTTTCGCCAGTGCAAAATAAAGTCTGCTGGCAACACGAATGCAAAATCATTGAGACAGAGGCTCAGCTCAGCTGCAACAGCCTGGCCTCAAAGTTACACGAGCTCTGACTCTCCTGTAGCATAGATCAAAAGTAGCTGGTGAATTTCTGAAATTCCCCTCTCTCCATACTGTCCCTCTTCCAAGATTGCTTCTCCTCAGGAGGAGAGTCTGAAGCAGAGTATGAGCAACTGCAGCTTGCATGTAAACACTGAAATGCACAATTTCAGTGTATTTTGTTATACCAGGCTGATTAATAAATTATTTTATGGTCTCCATTGGGCCTATGAGTGTACTAATTCAGGAGCTGCTTCACAAACTATTTAGACATCTTACTGGTAAATCCATAAAGTGGGGGAGGGTGGGGGTATGAAAACAATACTGACCTCAGCTATACAGTTTCAAGCAGCTGCCATGTGTGGGTGAGAGCCATATCTCTGATATTTCCATGGAGCCTGACCTCAGAGCAAGTGAGAATACCAACCAGAGCAGAGGTGTTTGAGCATCCTTCTATTTACCAGACTGACTTCTCCAAAAGCTGGAAGCAGCAAAAGTTCATTTAGCATTAGCCTGAAGTTTCTGAGGATATTTTTAATGTACAAACTCCATCCACCTTTACCAGGAAATTTCCTACTGCATGGACAACAATATGATTAAATTTGGTCTAACATGAGATCCTTTGGCCTGGAAAAGTCCTTCTGTCTCTTTTCATATCACCACTTCTTGATGGGGCAATTACACTTTCCTATTTTGATTTGGAGGGTTGTAGGCTAAAAATCATAAAAAATATAGTAGCAAGCAGATAAAGTCTCATCTTTATCTGACAATATTAATGCACTCCAAGGAGCACTCCTGCTTTGAAAACTACTTCAAAAGCCTTAAAATAATGTCAGGGATTTTGTCATCAGGGCTACCTCCACCAAGATTAACATTAATCACAAATTATTGCAACCTTACTCAGCTTTGTTCCTAGGTCCACACATAACAATTTTCTCAGTTTGCCAAAAAATTGCCAGTATTCTCTTGGAAAGAGAGGAGTAACCTGTGAACCTTTCCCTGGAAGTCCAAAACCCAGGAAACTTCATATTACTATCTGGAACTCTAGTTCTCACTAGAAAAAGCCCAGGAATCCAGAAGCCCAGATGTGAAGCCAAATGTCAGATAGCAAACAGAGCTGGCTGCAGTGTGGAGATTTTTCTGTTCCCCTCTTGTGTCTAAACCCCCTTAAAAACTCTTTAATGCTCACATGAATGTCAAATCTGGTGACTACAGCTCTTTGAGTCCTGGTAATCAGCCAGTTCTGTTTCTTAGAAGTCCTGGAGACATCCTAGCACGGAATGCAGGGCTGTGTGTTCCTGCAAGGTGAGTTAGTCAATGGCATTTCTGTGCTGCTGCTTCACACACCACAGGAAAATGCACTCTCACAGTGCCTCTCCCCCTCTACAGCCCTCATCTTACCCCTGTCAGTGGCGTTTGCAAACCTGTGCCACTGAAATTGAGAATCGCTGAGGTGTTCCCACCTCATTCCCAGGGTTTACCAGTCACTCATTTGCATCCTCAGATTGCATCTCCTCTCCTGCCCTAGAGCTTTGCGTGTTGAGACAGTCAGTGGCCACCCCAGCTGCACATGCCCAGGGGCTTGCAAGGACACCAGAATGCTAACCCACACTTGGAAGACAACTGGGATCCCAAACTGAGCCCTGTTGGAAGGCAGACTGCTGAATTGCACATCCCTCCTCTCTTTCATGCTCTGGCAGTCTCGATGACCACATTCAAAGCTCAAGAGATCTGGGCTAAATGCACTGGGTGATTTTCTACAGATATCTTTGTGAGTGCTGTTAACTTCATGACTCTTCATAGGTCTCATTGCAGCAAAGAAGCGTTTAAATATCTTGTAGAGGCATAGAATCATTTAGGTTGGAAAAGACCTCTAAGATCATCAAATTCATCTGTTGTCCCAGCACTGCCAATCCCACCAGTAAACCATGTCCTCAAGTGCCACATCTTCATGCCTTTTAAATACCTCTAGGGATGGTGACTCCGCCACTTCTCTCGTCAGCCTGTTCTAGAGCACACAGGACAGGAAAACTGAGAGCTGTTCCTTGAAGATGATTTGTATTATGCTTTGAAAATTTTGAAAAAATACACAACA
The DNA here is from genome assembly GCA_013397915.1 of Daphoenositta chrysoptera. Lineage (NCBI taxonomy): Eukaryota > Metazoa > Chordata > Aves > Passeriformes > Daphoenositta > Daphoenositta chrysoptera. The sequence continues at coordinate 718,970 of VZRO01003285.1, read as the reverse complement.
AACCCAAAACCCTGTCTAATGTGAATGCTGAGAAAGTGGTGTGATACTACAGGTACCTGGCTCCATCTTCAAGAAAGAAAGAATGACAGTACAACAAAAAGCTTCCAAGAGTCTTTTGAGGAAAAGAAATAATATAGCATAAGTGATATTAAACACATATAAATCAGGGTTATAATTACTGCCTGGAAATCTGTCAGATAAATTTTATAGTGAAGCTTTATGAGACTTCCCCTTCAGGCAACAGTGAGACTGTGATACTCTTTTTATAAGCTGGGCTGCTCCATGGTTTTGCTTGTGACAGTCATATGGGGTTGATATAATTCTCTCTGTCTCCTAATTAGCACTGTTGCATTATCCAACACACTGCACAGATCTGTTTCATTTGTAGTAGCATGTAGTATGTGACAGTTACTAGTAATTTAAAATTGTGATAAGTCACCAACAACATATTCTTGTTTGCAGTGTTATCACCCCCACTGGTGGAATAGAGGGAGAAGAAAAAAAAATCCCTCCATGCAAAACCACCATGCAAAGAGAGGTTTTATAACCACAGCAACCCCCCAAAACTTAGGCTCTTTAAGGACCACCCAATCAATTAGTCCACTGGGTGCTGCTCAGTAAATCTTTTTAATAACACAGCATGATTAAGTTATTCCCTGATTTTTCATCTCCGAAGATTTACGAAAAGTTACTCAGAGACACCTGTGTGGAAAAAAACATAACCTAATCCATCATGGTTTGATGTTTGCCCACAGGCAATTCTCTTCAGCTGAACTAATGGCACTGTGTCAGGTGAGAGTCGTATCTTCACACCACAGAACTATTTTGCCTTTGGGAACATAAGGATTTTTTTATAAAAAGATTATTCCTAGTTGTTACCTTTGTAGCAATGTATTTATGCAACAGGTGATACTCTGAAGATGAGAAGCGACTCCACTGGAAAACCACATTATGTTTAAGGAATGTCTCTCTGTTCTTGCAGTGGTGTTCGCTTCCAGATAGACAATTTTTAGTGTTTCCAGACAGGACCTTTCTCCCAATGACCTACAAAGATGCTGCCAGCTCTCACAAATTAAACTTCAGAATATTTCATAATAAATCAAAGAACCATGCAGAAACTGTGATCACATATTTGTATTGAACATAAAGGGGGTGTCCACCTTTTCCAGGATGCTGAGGATAAAGAGAAAGCCACTGCAGAAATATCCTGGACTCTTCTTTAGATGTTTCTGCTAATCCTCCTCCACATCACTTTGTCATTGGACTTTAATGGCATAGTCACTTTTTCCCAACTGTCTTGGGTATGCGTTAAACCATGACAAGCCAAGCTACACCACTTGCAAGAGCCAAGCCCTGCTTCTTCCTATAATTCCCAAAGGTTCAGACAAATTTTCCCAGAATGGCAGAGTAGACCAAGCAGCTGTAGAGCAGTTCTCCATTTGCATTTTTTTCCCCTTGCCTCAGTAGTTTTGGCCATTAATAAATACCTAAAACTCTTAATTGACTTGGACTTTACTACAGCTGCAAGTCTTTAGCCTTTCATTCAGGTAACAGCTGATTCCTCCTTTATCCACCAAAACATTTAATGGTTAAAGTTGTTTTGTTGTTTTTTCCCAGCTTATTCTTTCATTTCTGCTGTATTACCCAACCTTTGTCAAGCACCGGATTAAAGAAAAAAGGTGAGGCAGGAAAAAAGCTTATATGTAGAGGAAAAGCCTCAGCATCAAATCTGGCCTAAATATTTTCAGTAACAAAACCAAGTCACGCAAAATTCCAGGCGATGGATGGATGGTGTCAGGCTGCCACGGCCTCACAAGGAGCAGAGACCAATGCAAAGGTACAGCTGCATATGGGTGAGAAACTGTTGTGTTTCTTTGCTTACTGGGCCAAATGTCCAGCAAAACAGCACCTAAATAAATGCTGGAAATTCAGCAGCACTCCAATGCAGGATTGAAACCAGCTAATGGCAAAGCTACAACTGGAAGGAAAAAAAAAAAAAAACAAAAACAAAAAAGGCTGTCTGCAACTGTGGTTACAGTTTAATTGCAAGCATCTACATGCATGCATTTTCACACCTGGATTGTTTCCCCACCCTTTCTGGAGACCAGCCCTAAACTTCTCACTGACGCACATGCAAGAAGAAAACAAGTTGCTTTGCAGTCTGTCCTAACGGAGAGAGTCTTTAGGCAAAGCACTGGGATCTGGCAAGTCTACAAGAGGCAAACACACAAGCAGGGATTAGCCACGTTGGGTTTGGCTTCCACAACTTGCTCTCTTTTATTGAAAGAAATGGCTAAATCATTAAAAGGAGTGGAAAAAAATATGGGTCTCTTTGGATCTAACACTGAGCGAGAACCAGAATGTTATACAAAGAATGATGAGAGATTGTTTGACCGTTTTAGTTGTTTAATCAAAATTTAAATTGCTGGGTTTTCCTTTTTCTTTCTTTCTTTTTTTTTTTTCTTTTTTTCCTTGTTATATAAGTTTTGGAACTTAATGCTGGGTTTATTAGCCCCAGTTTGCCCCAGTCCTATCCTGTAGTTCTACACATCTTGACAAGAGAGCAACTATGAGAGCTGTGCTTCATTAAACCCCAGAGAAAAGGATGTTGCATGAGGCCTAGATCCAAAATCTGCAGATAAGAAAGCAAATTTGCCATTTTATACCCAACAGACACCTCTGTGAATATGCAGCTTGTCATTCAGGAGACTGTAGAACACCAGCCCTCGCTTCCCACTTGCATCCAAAGGACTGAATGCTCCAAAGTGAAATGTCTATTTCACCTCTCACACATCTATAACTTGTTCTATATTTCCTGTCACCAACTACACAAGTGCCACTACCAGTTCCCATTGCATGTCTATGTTGGCTCTAATCTGTGATATCAGTGAGACCAGTCCTTGCAAATCTCCAAGAGAGAGATGGAAATTTTTGGGAATGACCTACAAAGGCAAATTAGAGTGATAAGGGCAACACTGCAGCATACCCAGTCCTGAAGCCACTGCTTGTTTTGGGGCTAGACTTGTGACCCCTCAAAAGCACCTGTGGTTTAGAGGGAAGTCTCTAAAGCTCACTTCTTTGCACAAGAGATGCAGATGGAGATGATGTTATTGCTTTTCTATGTCACCCCTGCAACTGCCTAGAAAAGAGTTATAGAGAAAATTAACCAAACTGTAAAAGGAGTGGTTTTGTTTTGTAGGATTTTACTAGAATACAGCACTGCCTGCCCAGTGTGGTAGCACCCTGTACAAGCTCTTTTCTGATCTTGAACATCTGCTCCTCTGCCTGAAAAAAGCCACAGGGAGGGAGCGGGGGGAAGGAGTGGAAAGGGAAGGGAAAAAAAATACTGCAAACTCAAAATGTTTTAAGAGCAGCTACCCTATTCTCCTAGGAACCAAATGTCAGTGGGCTGAATAGGTCTCCTAATGGGTATGAGCACATGCCAGTGATCACAGACAATCACACTAAATTTCCCTTAGCAATATCCAACAGACCAAACTGTGATCAGTGATAACTGAGCCCTTAGGGACTCACTTGTAGCCCATTCAAAAATGCACATGCCCTCAAGGGAAGATTTGCCTTGTTTTCCTGAGGAAATTAAATAGACTCTTTATAGAATTAGCAAAAATCAGCAGGGGTTCAGATTTCCCATAGTCTTTCACGACTTGTGGTTTAATAGCAGACTTTAAGTTAATGTATATCAGATACATGCAGTTTGATTTCCCTTTCACTTACACTGAAAAAAATACATAGCTTTTAATGAGCTATTCCTGATTTCCACTTTAAGGGAGAGAACAATAAGAGTCACAGTGTCTAAAAATCTTCCTGAAGAAGAATTTAAAAAATTTTATATTTCTTGTCTGTGATAGACATATAGATCACAGCACCAGGAATATGCTGCTTTACATTTTCAAAGCATTTGCAAGAAGTGTTAGATCAGAATCAGAGGTAATCATTAAAAAATTTTGACATTTTAGCCAAAAAGGTGTTTTGTCTACTTTCTGGCAATTTTTTAAATATTCTAAGATAGGAGAAGACCCTTTTTTCCTTAAAAAATTTAAAAATTTTATCAAATTACATAGGCATTATTTTTAAGTTGCGCAAAAAAATTAAAGTCTTCTGAAACTGAGAATTCAATTTGCTACTGCTAAACAATTTTTGGCAGAAATATCTCCACTGGCTCAGGATTTCTGTTTCCAGAGTCCAGAGGTAGCCTGGGAAAACTGAGCCTCCCAGTGTTTTGTTCCACAGACTGTATTGTGGCAGATTGGAGGGACCAGGGAGATCATAAGTCTTAGTTCTTCTTCCTTTTACCCATCACATCACACTAAAATACACATGTGGTTCTGGTAAAGCTCGTTCTCTGTTGTAAAACTCTCCAGGAGGATTTGTTGTGCCTCTTGCACTTTGGACACCCTTGGATTGATGCCTCCTATTCTAAATACCATGAGTTTGCTGTTTGCAGCCCTGCTAGTGAGAACCAAAACCTTCCCTTCAGTTGCTCAGTTCAGTTCACTTGTTTAGTGTCACCTCAAGAAGATGAAGCCAAGATTTCCCAGAACACCAACTTTTGGAAACTCCTTGTTCAGTGGACATGAAATCAGCAATCAACAGCAGGCACAGGAAGGAGTCTCAAACAGTTTCAGTTGCTTTAAACTGACAAAGGTCAGATTTAGAACAGATATTAGGAAGAAATTCTTCACTGTGAGGGTGGGGATGCCCTGGCACAGGTTGCCCAGAGAAGCTGTGGAAGCCCCATCCCTGGGAGTGTCCAAGGCCAGGTTGGACAGATCTTTGAGCAACCTGGGATAGTGGAAGGTGTCCCTGCCCATGGCAGGAGGCTGGAATGGGATGATCTTTAAGGTGTCTTCCGACCCAAACCGTTCTGTGATTCAAACAATCACTCTATTTTGTAAGGCATGAATGATGTACGTAGATTAAAGAAAAGAGCAAGACATTAGATGCACTTTCTTGCCTCAGTTTCCCCAAATATTCTCATCCAAAACCTGTTGCTGTCCAAGGAAAACATCCAACTCCACTCTGCTCTCTCGAGTCTCTTCCCGTGGAGCCCTTAGAGGTTTGGTACAGTTTGCAATGGACAGATAAGAAATGCTCCTCTTTTTTCCAACACTTCACTAACCAACTCATATCCCTGGATAGATGGTTTTGGGGGCTTTCTGAAAATAAGACCTTTTCCCTCTAAAAACTTCTGGAATTAGCACCGAGGAAACCTTACCACTTAAGAGACTTTTGGTCTTACTTCTCCAGCAAGGGTTCACCTGTGCCTCAAGCTCACCCCACTTGGGAGGGTGCCACCTCTCAAACACATGTAGGGAACATCCCAGATTTTTACTCGTGATAATTATCCTGCCAGCTCTTTTCCTGCTTTCCACATCACTGGGAGGATAATTTGCCCTTTTCCTTTCTCCCCTCTCTCAGGAATACACCGCACTGTGGAGCAAATCACGTTCACCTGTAATATAAAGGAGACGGGATGTAGCTAATAAAGAACAAGGCAATTCAAACTTTTTTCCCGAGCCCTCAGGAGGAATACCCAGGTGTGCTGAGGAAGATATGCTTGGAAAAAAAGAAAAGAGCCATTCTGCAGTCAATCTAAAAGCACTAGGCCTCCTTTCATGAATTGATTTACCCACTGGGTGACATATTGGCAATTTTCTGTTACCTACCCAGTGATATGACTAAGTAGATGAAGCTTAAAGGCAGGTCAGATAAAAAGACTTTAATCTAACAAAGGCAGCCTGAATTTCACATGTCAAGGAAGATGATTTAACAGGGAATAGCAGCCTAAACGCGATACTGAATCAAGGTGGAGAATCCATAATTAATGTTACACTGCAGAAATGTTTACTCAAAAACAGAATGACAAAAAAGAGCTCAATTCATCTGTCCTATAAAAGGTCCCAATTCAGCAAAATACATCACTAAGGTCTTTTTGTTAAACATGTGCTTCAATCTGGACCTGCATGAGAAGGAATGCCTTTGAATCCATCCCTTTACAACCAGTGCAAAAAGAGTAAAAGTCAGTCATGACAAGTTTTATAGGACACAGGCTGAGTGCTGCTGGAATTTGATGAATACACTCGACCAGTTAGACTTGGCAGAAATGTTGTTGGGAGAATTAATTAAAACTGTTTTCTCTGAGGAAGGAAAAGTGTTTTGGGAAAAGCAGTAATATCATATGCAAGTGACATGAGACTTGTTCAAGTGTTTTCAGCCCCAAGGGGTAAAATGCCTAAAGGAGTGGTTGGTCCTTGAATAATTTATTTATCTTGCAGCTATGCTTCACCGTTTTTCCTAGCAGGGTTAGTTGAATTTCCTGAACAGCAGCCCAAAATGTAACCCCAAGTTACTAAACAATACCAGGGGAAGAGGAAGGCTGTATTCTGCTCCTCAAAGTGTTTTATTTGTCCTTGCCATTTTGATGATTTCTCCCTTCTGTGGTGGAAGGTGTCCCTGTCAGAGCAGGGGGGTTGGAGCTGGATGATTTTTTACAGACCCTTCCAAACCAAATCATTCTGTGATTCTGTGCTTCTCCTTTAAAATTAAAAGTGAGCAGCTGCTGTGTGCTTAGTCCTTGCATGCCAAGGACACAGACACTGTCTGCAGCCCCTCAAATGGACAAGGAGGGCTCAGCACCTTGCAGCAGGCACAGGATGAAGTGACTGGTGAGGACTGACTCAGGATGAGCTGGATGGCTATAGGATGGCTTGTTGCTGGACAGCCACAAAATTTTTTTTGTCCTTTTTCTAGGAAGCCTTGAGTTTGCTCCAGGTAGAGACTCAGAGGTGTTGAGGACTAAAAAAGCTGTGTAACCTTTACTTCTCACCTCCTGCTACTCATCCTCTTACTCTGCACATCTGTTCAGCCAGGGACCATCTCCCACCCCTTACTGGCAATAACCTCAGCACAAGGCAACCTTCAGATTGCCTCCCAATTAATAACCTGCTCAATCTGAAGCAATGCAAACTGAAGAGACAGCAGTCTTGAGGTCAAGTACTCTGACCTGAAAACCTGTGAGCGCCCACGTTGCTGCTGGAGGCCCACTGGAGGCTGCTCATTGCTCCGAGACCGAAAAAAAAGCCAAAAAAAACCCCAACACCAAACAGAAATTCTGCAGAAGACCGTTGATTAATTATCCTCATTACTCAATATTTTAACCCACCTTGTCAGCCCTTCCCACTCTGCCTTGCAGGAGGAATACAATTTCCAAAATGCCTGGAGCTAATGGCAATGGGGAAACCACACACAGACCAAAGTGCTGACAAGGGCAGAAACTGATTCTCCATTCAGCACCTTTGACTTCAGAAAGGCTCACACTCTCTGGCCAACCTCCATGAAGTGGGTTAAAATCAGATCCTTTGCATTTAGCTCCTGATTAAGGATTTCCTCTGCTCTTTACCCTGATGGACTGGTAAGGTTCATGATTGCCACCTGAACAGAGAGGATTTGTTCTTAGCTTTTCCCCCCCTGGTATTTCACAACTGGCTTCCAGTGTGATCCACACATCGACATGAATTCTGCTGTGAGACTGAGTCACAGCTGGGATTTGGCTTGAAACAACTCTCTGGGCTCTGAGATATCTTGGATGGAGCTCATGTTTAGAATTGTGGACTCACAGAACAATTAAGATTGGAAAAGTCCTCTCAGATCTTTGAGTCCAGCCATCGACCTAACACTGGACTGTGAATAAGATAGATACTGTGATATGTAGGAGTAGTGGGGGTTGGTTTGTGAAGGGGAAACGCTCTTTTTTTTAGGTCTAGATAGACAAATTCCAAATGTCACTTTGGTACTGAGACCCAGGGACGTGTGGTATTGAAGCTGACATCCCCACTTGGCTGCTCCAGGGTAACGTGCTTGAGCTGAAATCCTGGGTGGTTTTGGTAACTCTCAGAGTTGATTAGCAATTCCCAGAGGTTTCCAGCCTCTTTTTCCCTTCTACAAAACTTTGCCACTGTGAAAATCAGCCTGAGTTTGCCCTCCAACACGATGCAGTGCTGGGGCAGTGGCTTCATGAGGAGGTGAATGATCCTTGCAACAGGACTGGGAACATCCAAAAACCCATGGAATGTGAGAACTAATATACTTGCTCCAAAGTAAGCCATGGAGACTCATCCTCAAGAGTTTCATGGATAAAATGAATTTTTATTCATTGTCTGTCTTTACACTTTATATATATATTATATATATATGTACACACCATATATATTTTATATCTTTTTTATTCATATATACAGTCTTATACCATACAACAAGCATTAAAAGATGTGGAGTGATGGATTGTCTTCTCCTTGTCTACAAACAGGTTTTAAACAATTATTTTTGGATGGCAGCTCTACCCTTAAGGATAAAAACACAAAAGGGAAATAAAAACCTCTCACAGTTTTCATTGCCACCAAGTTTGCCCTAAACCAGAGGAAACTGAGGCTTTTGGAGCTGTTCTAATGACATTAAACTTAAACTCCAACTCACTGAAGAATTTGATACAGCTGGTTGATTGCTGACTGTTCTTGCTAAGCTTATTAGACAATAAAACAATCAAAATCTTATGCTAAAACAAGCATGAGCAAACTTATCTCTTCCCCATATCCTGGGATGGGATACATTCACATCCTCACATGTAAATCTACCTTAATAAATAAAGAACGAATCTTTTAAAATCAAATTTTTGTGGGAAATCTTATTTTTCTGTTACACTTCAGTTTTTGTGACTACCTCCATATAAGAATAAAAACTCACAAAACCCTAAAGGCCTAAGATGTTTTAGTGTTGTCCAAAACCAAATAGATAAACATGAAGTTGAATTAAATGAAAGATGAAATAAATTAGTGTAAAATTATAAAGTAAAAAATGAAATTGAATAGAAATGAAATAAATAAAATAAAATAAAATAAAATAAAATAAAATTTTAAAAATTAAATTAAATTAAATANTAAGTCAGTGTTCACAAGGAAATACCCCACCACACCATTCCCTTTGATGTTTTCACTCTGCAGAAGGGAAGGGTGGTCTTTTTAAAGAATTCACAATAGAGAGAGAAGGGGAAGAGGAAGCCCTTTGAAGAGAGAGCAGAGAGCCTCCTCTCGTTTTGCTGCAGACTACAAGCCACCCCTTTTCCTTTGTGCCGTGCACAAAAGAGGGTTTGCAAGCCCACTTCCCCCTCAACCAGACACATTTTCTGCGAGTACCATACCGAGGGGAGGTGGCTTTCCAGCACACAGAACACAGAGAGGGGAAGGAACTGTATGGCTTCACACGTCAACCATGAAACAAACCTCTTGAGAAACTTCTGTCTACGGCTGTAAGACCTGGTGGGTCTTCCTGCATCTTCAGGATGAGCTGCAAGAGCACCCGTGCTGGTCCACAGCAAAGGTCTCAAGAAATCCTGTGTCTTTCCTCTGTTCTTTCCTGTGCCAGGATGGAGTTAATACTTCAGTCTGGGTAATGTCGTGAAGGCTGAAGCTCAGGTGGAGCTAAAATCACTTAAAGGCATAAAATAGATTCCATGAGAATGCGAATAAAGGGAAGGCCAGGGAACCATAAACTGGTCAGGCTCACCTCAGGCCCCAGGAGGGTCTGGGAGCAGATCCTCTTGGTGTCCACCTCCAGTCTACTGAAAGACAAGAAGCAATCACAGTCTACAAGGATTTGTCTGGGGCCAATCGTTGTTAAGCAGCCTGATTGCCTTCTGTAATTAATTGACTGGCTGTAAGGACAGGGAAGAGCAGCAGATACTACGTATCTTTAATATATAAGGATTTTGTCACCCACAGCATTATCATTAGGAAGCTGGAGAAGGAATAAACTACCAGACAAGGGGAAAATTTTCCTGATACTGAGTACAAATGGTTGTCAAATGCAGCTCAATGTCCATTTAGCAGCTGATAACAAGCATGTTACAAGCAGCTGGTAACCTGAATAGTAGATCTTCAAGCCAGGCAGGTTTTTTAAGACTTGAAGACTGGGGCAGCAGAGACCTCATGAAGTACAGCAAATATAGTATAATTTCTGCACCTGGGGTAGAATAGCCCTGTGAACCAGTAGAGGCAGGGGACCGGCTAAATAACAGCCCAGCTTCAGAGGACACCAAACTGAATGTGAGAGAACAGTGAATACAATAAATTTTTCCTGGGTTACATTAGGAGGAGTGTGACCAGCAGGTTACAGCCCAGCAAGGCTGTGAAATCTCCATCCTTGGGGATTTTTATGACTCATCTGGATAAATCCATGGTTGGCCTACTTTGGTGTTAGAAAAGGGCCATCTGTAGAATGGAGGCTGGACTGGTGACCTCCAGAAATCCCTTCCAAACAGCTCTTCCATGGTCCCTGAATGGACACCACAAAGATCCACCAGCAATGAGGAATTTGGATCACTTCGTGTTGCAAGGCAAGAAAGCTCAGCAAACTCTACACAGACCAACTTGATTAAACCCTTTGCAAATTCTGCCTTAGACACTTCCGGGTTTTGCCACAGTCAAGATCTTTTCTTGTATTTGCTAATCAGTCCAAACGTTGACATTTGAAAGCACATTCAGTGACTAGACATGGCTTTTGTGGCTGGAGCCTTGGCCAAGGGAGTGGGAGATGGGGCTGCCAACACCCTTTTGTGCATGGCAAGTCCCATGCTCACAGGGATGCTCCGGGTGTCTAGACAGCACCTCCACTCTACTTGCAGCACCCATGGTAGCTTGTCTCAGCACGAGGAAGGGAAAGGGGGTGGGGGAAAGAAAGTTTATACAGATGAAAGTGCTTCCAAGTCAACACTGATTAATTCTGAAAGCAGGCAGGCACTCGTGGGCGATTTGCTGCAGAGAGCCTGCTGAATGGCGTGTGCTTCTGCACGCAAGGGGAGCCAGAAACATCCCAGACATCCTCTCAGGACATTCCCTAGCTCTCTGAGACAATGGGCAATGCATCCTTTAGGCACCAAATGCTCTGCCTGGCCCACATTTGTCATGCTGAAAAGTCACCTCTGGTTCCCATGAGTTGCATTTCTTACCTGTGGCCAGAAGCATGTGCAGCTTAACATCCAGCAGCCAGAAAAAACCTGCTCCAGAGAAACAGCAGAGCCAACAGGAGACATCCTCAGCTCCCACCTGCCCTCCAAAGCAGGCTGGGTTTATAGATCTCCAGAAATGATGGCAGGGAGAAGCTTTGACCAAGCATTAAGGCCGAAGTGGAGGAAAGATAATGTGATTGTAGCTCTGTTGGTTAATGGACATCAGGCCAGTTAGGAGCTGTCTGCTTTATAACAGCCTTCTGAAAACATGTCTAGAGCAAGGGATGAGGCTTTTCTTCTTTTGTCTTTCAGTTCTTTTTTTATACTGCAACACATATCAGGCTACATTGATCTTTGTTCTAGAGTAAATATGCAGATAGAAGGCACCACAGCTGTAATACTGCTCACTATGAAATAAAGATTGGAGGCAGATGATTCTCTCTTCTTTCTCAGATATCTGTGGCATTTTACTTTCCATCAGAAAATAAGTAAACAACAGTATTTAGACTTAGAAAATATTCTCTCTTTCTTGTTTTATTGGGTTTTTTTCATCATTAGCTGGGACTTTTTTTAAATTTTTCATTGACAATTGAAAAGAAAAACTGAATTAAAAAGCAGCTTTTGGTTCCAAACACTTGACCTACAGAAATGTAGCTATGTCCCCTTTCATCAACACAAAAAAAAATTAAAGAAGGAAAAAAAATCTGTTCCTACTGGTATTACAGTATTTCACTCATAAAGCCATTGAAAAGGTTGTCTTCAGAGAATATAATACCAAGTTATGAGATATTTTTGGCACAAGGACAAGGTAAGATATTGCCAGACAAAGAAAACACTTACTTATAATTCAGTTAATGGCTGGCAAAGTTATACCCTTCTGCTACTAATTAATTTTCCATATTTCCAGCCAAACAAATGCAAAGAATGTATAATCACCTGGGACAGCAGCCTGCAAAGTGTTAAATCATCATTAATTTAAGCACTCGTCTCACCCTGGCTGCTGCATTTGTCATCAGTGAGGGAGGCTGGGTTTGGATCCGGGCAGAAGGGGGGAAAAGCATTGCCAGAGATGGAAGCTCCAGGGCCCATCTCTGGTTTTTGGGAGACGTGTGTGTTTGGTGGAGCACAGCGCAGGAGAAGGGATGCGACCGTGCTGGAAGGAAACCACCTGCAGCAGGGAAAGGTCTGGTGCTCCTTGCTTGGCCTCCCCAGAGCAGTAGGGAGAAAAAAGCACATGTTCTTTGGGCCACGATGTATTTCCTGGTGTTTTCTTCACTCAGGTGGGAGTTCAGCTCCAATGGAGGGTTAATGCGCCAATAAAATTAAATTTTCTGGTAGTTTAATCCAGATTCTGAGATTACCTATAAATCAAGAGTCATTCAATTGTGGAAAATTACTGGTGGTCCAGTTCATCGACATTTTGCATCAATCCTGATGTTCCAGGGCTGGCACAGACTGCATGCACTACCAAAAAAAAAAAAAGGGGGGAAATATGGCTGAAGATAGTTGACTTGCCTTATGTCAATCCCAAAATATTTCCTGTGAGGTTTTTGGTAAAATTAGAACTAAAAATTATCTCACTCTAAAGCAAAGAAGGTATTTCTGATCCTTTTCAAGGTTTTTCCAAAAAATCACAGTGGCACAAATTTCAAAACAGGTATTTTGCAATCAATTTTTGTTTTCAATTACCTTTTTTTATGTCTGGATTTGTGGGAGGCTAATTTTTGTTGCTTGTTTTTTTTTGGTGTCTGTTGATGTGCATCTCTGCTTCCTGCAAGATAAATGGTTGTTTCAGTACACAAAAGCTTTTACCTTCAGAAATAAAAAATGTGGCTTGAAGAATTTAGTCAGAAATACCTTCACCTGTGTGTGCTTAATAATATACAGAGCAAGTTTTTCCCCCTCTTACCCAAGAAGTAATTTTACTTTTCCCACAGAGGAATTAACCCTTTTTTAATTAAACATTCATGCCCATTAATGGCCATGGATTGTTATGAGCCCTAGTATTTCATATAGCAAAATCATTCTCTGTAGATCAGGTTTCAGTATTTTGATGTTGAATTGTTTTTCATTCAGAATAAACCCCCTATATTTACTTTATCCTGACAAAGCAATTGATCCTGATTTTTAGACAGCTAGATGGACAGATATGGATGCTCAGGGAAGAATTGAGTAATGCTGTTCTGGCCTCCATCTGTCTCCTTTTCCACCAAGCAGAAAACATCACAACTTTTAAACATGAATTGTTTAAGCATTTTCAGGTTTCTCATTCCCTGGTGGCCGCTCTCCTGATGTGCTGACGTGCTCCAGAGGAGATGGCTCCCACCAGGCCACAGCACCTCACAAGTCTAATTCCTGGCAGGAGTCTACTCATTAGAGGTTAATTGTGCCCTGCTTGAAGTTCGTCACACCTGAATCAAAACTGAACCATCTCAGCAAAATATTTGAATTACTATGAATCAGCTTTTTCATCTGGGAAAATAAACAAACATTCCACTGTGGAGTTTTCAGCCGGCTTTAGTGAAAACCAGCCTTAAAATAGATTGTTGTGTCTTTCTACCTGGAAAATTTGGCAGATTTCAGTGGAATATGTGACAGATATTAGTTTTTATTTCCAAAAGCAGTTGGTAATCTTGGTCTAGATAAAAGCTTGGACTTGATGAAAACATTACAAAAACTGGCTGAAAACAGGAAAAGGACTAGGAAATAAAAAGCAGAACAAAATTTCTGAAAACCAAGAGTTAGTTGCTGAGATATTTCTTCTGCATGCAACCTTGACTCTACTCTCTCCAAATGAAAAGCCAGTCAAACAATAACAGAAATTTAGTTCTGATATTTTATCTGAAGACTGGTTCACGTGAATGCAGAGCCTGTGATCCTTAGACCCAGATAATCTTTCAAGTAGTTATTTTTGGATATTCAACTGCACATACCCTGAAGGGACTGGATTTCCTGAGAAGTTGTTCAGCATTTAAGTAAACTCAATGCCTTTGAGATGTTGAAAGCTTGGCTTTACCCTTTCCACCCTGAACTGCAGCTTTCAAGACTCAGAGAAACATTGAAATCATGTGGAGTAGGATGGTGGGTAACTAGACATGGCTGAAATGTTGGAAAGGGTACCTAAAGCTGAATCAAACTTGCTAAATCCCTTTCTTTCCAAGTTCAAACTCTGACGGGCTCAATCACATGCAAAGAGTGTTAACCCTCACTGAGGCAGTGCCTGATTTGGGGGTTTGCACAGTCAAGGCGTGAGACCTCAATCCTGCTTGGCACAGGAGTCTTTTCTTTCTGAATGGTGGACCAGAAGTTCAGCCTGATGAAGGGTGCAAGATTTCATCCTGTAAAACATCTGTTTGGCTGTGACTGCCAGCATCTCTGGGTTTATTAAACAAAATCCTTCAACAAGTCAGTGTATTACAGTCCTGGACACTCACCGTTCCTGCAAAGGAATGTCAGAAATGCTGTTGGGAGCAAATTGGCAGCGTAACAATGCAGGTATTCAGCGAGGTATCACACAGCAGCACAGCCCTGGCACGGGGATGATCGTTCCTGCCGATGCAAACCAATCCAGGCCATGCCGCTTTAAAAACTCGGCCTCATTCCACATCTCTTACCAAGATTTATGACAATTAGCTGCCGAATCCATAATTAGCAAGTGGTAACAGATCAGCAGATATATCCAGTTCTGGTGACACCTCTGACAGATCGGTGTCTACTCCCCAAATCCCTGCGAGGCTTCATGTTTTCCCTGTGACCACTCTCCAGCAGGGTTTTGGCAAGGCTGTCTCAGCGGGGAGGAGAGGGAGGGCTGGGGAAGAACAAGTTCTCACAAGCATGACAGGACCCATGCATAACCATTTGACTTTGCAATTAAAAACATGTTCTGTCTTCCTCTGCGTCACTGAGGGGAGCGTGTAAGAAATAGTTGCTCTGCAAAGCACCTCAAATTCAAACAAACCAGGAGGTTTGGGTTGCTGCACGTGGAGTTTTGTGTGCTCAGATGAAGGGGGGCTTTTTTCCCTTCTCTGAGAAACATTCCAGGAACCTTTCTAGGGAGTAGAGAGGAGGAGGTGGGAGGGGGAGGAGCTGTAGTTGTATTTGTCAAGACACTTTGTTAAAGACACTCTGTAGTGAATACAGGGGTCAAGGTGAGAACTTGGAGCCCCATCCCACCTATCCAAAATAAAATAATTTATAATAACTTTACTGCTGCTCTAAAGAGGATCCAAGTCTCTTCTGCATCAGCTTCACCTGTCCACCTTTGAGATATGTCACCCCTGCTAGAGTGTTCCAGGAGTCTAATATTTTGCAAATACTCAGTGATATCTTCACCCTTTCTAGCCAAAGTCTCCCAGATTCCTGATCCATTATTTTTTTTCTAACATCAACCTTTGATTATAGCTTTCTATATGCCTTGCACCTCAATGCACCCCTCATTAGTAGATGTTAACTGAGTACATGTTTCTCATTTGCAACCATAGCTTCAACTAAGCACTTTCAAGCCCTGCTGGGTATAACATTTAAGACCATCAAAGCACTGTATTTATGAAGTGCACTGCTGGAGAAAAAATAAGATGTGAAGGTCGGGGTTAGATTACGTCTTGTGTACAAGGTGACTCGGGGCTGAGCCCATATCACCTGGATTTCAGCCTAGCTGGCTGTCATGCCTGACTGACAGGAACCACATTCAGATCATCTTCTGTGAATTTGTAACACAAACAGCACAGCTGCTTCTTGCATTGATTGTATTGGAAGCCTGATTTGCCTGTAATTGCTCCAACTCAATATGCCATTTTCTTCCGGATGACAGGATGAATGATGTACAACCTGAATTCAGCCCTGTGTGGTTGCCTTTAATGACACTTTTTTTGTTTTGTTTTGTTTCATTTTTCATTTAAAAACATACCTGTTGCAGGATGACAGCTCTGTTCCATGAAAGGCAGCTTTACTTCTGAAATCTTTTGCAGTGGTAAAGTGCTTTGAGCCTGTACCTGGAAAAAAAGCATCCATAGCTGCAAGGGAGCCTGAGAACGCAATGTAAAAGTTTGTTGATTTTTTTTTTTTTAACTCATAGTGACTAACTTATCTGTCCAATAGTGGTCACAGTGGTCACTGTCTGGCTTTTGCCACTTGTCTGGCTGCCTTAGGAGAGCTCAGTGGAGAAACCTAAATGACATTTAGGTTAGATCGTACCAGAACTGTCCCTGCATATTTTGTCTATGTAAATAAATATGTAGGACAGAGAGAAAAATACTAAAAAAATAGAAGGAGAAGGAGAAGAAGGAGTAGTAGTAGAAGAAGAAGAAGAAAACAACACAAAGGAAAAAAATTAAAAGGAAAAGCTTACCCTTTCATGAAGTGGAAAACAGAATCCTTTTCTATTTGATTTTGTTTCATTTTCTTCTCTCTGGTGCTGGTGGTGTTGTAAGCCACATAAAGTCTGGATAAGCTTTCATTATGTCTGTACCTCCCATCTCAGGTGTAACAGAGCCAGGGCTGATTCTTAGTCCCAATACAAATGGCACAGGACAGCTCCCTTACCCCTCTCTGTAGAAGATTGTTCTTGAAAATTACAGTTTAAAACCAAGTCAGCCAGTTGGGTGACCATTGTCAAGCCGTGCTTGATCTGAGTGTGAGACCTTCATTTGCTTAGAAGGACAAAGGTAACCCACATGTCTGCCCCAAAAAACCCTTCACACACTTCTTGATCTCTGCTTTGCACCTCCAGGATGCTGTGAAAATGCACACTGAGCACTGTCTTTTCTCAGTGAGGGTCTAGATGAAGATCTGCAGAGCTAACCAGGGTGTATTTGTTTTAAAAGTAAGCTGGTCTCTTCCTTTCCATGGTTTTGGACTCCTTGCCCCATTGCCCTTATGTACAATTTGAAATTTCTGCATCACCATCACCACAGGTTCTGTAAGGATGAAAAAAGCTGCCTAAGTATCTTTGCACTTTGCAGATGTGGGGCTAAAGAGCTCAGCTTGAGTTGTTCCATTTTACAACCTTGGCCTTGCTTCTGGTTAGAGAATAACCTAGAAAAAGGAAACTTGTAGAAGCATTTCACAGCTCTTAATAAAAAAAAAGGAAAAAAATTCACAATTTTGTAGCAGGAATTCTCTATATTAAAACTAAGCACAGAATTTGAGAATAAGGTGACCAGGACACATCTTCCTGGTCTGTAACTGCAAGGTGTTATAAGCTCTACGTTACCTAGTGATGGAGCTTTTCTCATCCTTCTTCTTGCTGCTTTGCTTTAATACATATTTATTACCTTATCATAGCCAAACCTGAACAAAATAACCCCCCCAAAGTATGATTCTTCTTTTTGCAAAGAATTTTATTTTACAGAAACAACACTGGTTTGTTAAAAGAGTTGTTTGCAAGATGACTAGATTAGATTAATTAGTTAATGTTTGTAAAGTACTTTGAAGATTAAGAACACTATATAAGTGTTAAGTATTATTGTTATTATAATAGATAGAGAAGGTAGATAGCTAGATAGGTAAAGAGATACAGCAGTCAGATAACAATAATTATAATACTTAGCATTTCTATAGGGCTTTACATCTTTTGAGTGTTTTACAAACATTAACTAATTAATAGAGTTAAGCAGACAGATAGTAGATAAAATAGTAGGTAGATTGATAGATAGGAACAAATTTTGCCTTTGGATACATGAATAGTATATTCAATGAAAGTTGCATCCCATTGATGAGGGCAAAATTTGGTCCATAGACAAATTTAGAGGAAAATTAGCTAGTGTGTTTCAAGGGCTGGGTTTGGATTTTTTTTCCACAGACAATTTCTCTTCCCAGTGAGTAGATTCACTGTGGGAACAGAAAGTTCCCCTGGAATGCTGAAATAAATGTATCAAACATGTCAAACTTCACAGCGACATATTGTGGAATCAAAGCACATCGTTAAGATTAGTCACATCAGTGTCAGTGACTCAGCTTTGCAACATCTGAAATGATGCACCGTGCCTTTGGGAAGCCAGATGAAACAGCATTATCAGTGTGCTCAGGTTCACCCTGACTCTTCACGTTTTTATGAAAATGCAAAAGTATGGTCTACTGACTGAGGAAAATATAGGGATTAAAGCCAGATGTGAGCATAGTCTTGTTTCATTAAATAAATCTGATATTAATTATAACAAAGAATAAGAATTATATAAAGATGTAAAGAATGGACATGACAGTTGTTTCCTTTTTGTTTGTATCTTCTTCAACACTGCTATGTTTCTTCAGCAACTTATTCCTAAAGCTGTACAGAGATGGGGCAAAATAAGTGCTGCTTTTCAAAATGAGATTCATGTCCTGGGTGCCTTTGAGACCCAGCTGTCAGTGAGGTCCAGGTGTCCTAAAGCTTCTGGTACCTCTGCACTATATAAAGCAGGAGAGGAAGAGAGACCTCAGCTGGGTGTGAACAGGCTCACTCTGGAGTTTGGTTGTATCAGTGTCATTCTGTCATTCTGCTCCTGAGCTTTTCTGAGGGCTTCTAATATGACTCCAGCACCTGACTGAAGCATCAGTGCTGCCTCTACATTGGGGCAGTACCACCAGTGCTGCTCTTTGCTGCCAGACTGGGACTCAGCACTGCTCAAAGTTGCATCCTATGAACAGAGCTCGTTATTTTCCTTTTACAAAGCTCTTCTGCCACTGGGTGTATGCAGAACCATCTCAAGTCTCCAGGGCAATCAGAACCACAGACCACAAATAAATCTTGATGAAATCATAAAATACAGGAGAAGGAGCCACCTTTTGGACTCTTGGCAGCTGTGATGTAGGTACCTACATCTGAGTTAGACACTCTAGGCTTCCTCGGCAGTCAACAGAGCAACAAGAGTTTCAAAGATAAGTTTCATCTGCTTTGTATTTATGTCTCCATTAGGATGAGATGAAACTGCCTCTTAGAAATCTTGTTTCTCTCCACTGACTGACAGTAAAGTCCAGATTAGCTCAGATGAGGCCAACTCTGTTGTAGATAATTAAAGTGAGATGAGACAAAACCCTTGTGGTGGGCTGGCCTTGGCTGCCTGCCAGGTGCCCACCAAGCTGCTCTATCACTCTCCCTTCTCAACAGGACTGGTAGAGAAAATATGATTAAAAGCTCATGGGTTGAGATAAGGACAGGGACATCACCTTCAGTCATGGTCAAAACAGGCTTGACTCAGGGAAATTATTTTAACTTATTGCCAAATAATCAGAGATGGAAAATGAGAAATATTAACATATCTATAAACAACTTCTTCCCTTCTCCCTCAAAGTGGCACAGGTGGATGTCAAATGGGGGTTGTGATCAGCTGACAGCTCTTCATCCTTGCTGCTCCTTCCTCCTCACGCTCTTCCCCTGCTTTTGAGTTGGGTCTCTCATGTGAGCTTCTGTCCTTTACAAACTTCTCCAGTGTGGGTCCTTCTCATGAACTGCAGTTCTTCACAAATTGTTCTCTCATGGTTCCCTGAGGTTTCACATGTGCTGCCAGGAAACCTGCTCTGCGTGGACTTTTCTCTATGGCCTGCAGTTCCTGCCAGGAGTCTGCTCCAGCACAGCTTCTCCACAGGCTGCAGCTTCCTTCAAGGTACATCCACCTACATGGGGTCCTCCTCAAGCTGCAGTAGGATCCTGCTCCACTGAGGACTCACACGGGCTGCAAGGGGACAGCTGCCTCTCCAGAGTCTTCTCCATGGACTGCAGGAGACTGGAGAACATCCTCCCCCTCCTTTTTCACTGACCTTGGTGTCTGCAGGGTTGTGTCTCATATTTTTTCCTTTTTTTTCCCTCCCATCTGCTGTGTAGCATTTTTTGCCCTTTCTTAAATATGTTATTGACCATGAAGATGCATAGTCATTTGCATAGGTTTGCCATCTTCCTGTTCTCAATGTCACCCGTGTCCTGTGGCAGATCTGTCCTGGAGTCAGCCCAAAGTGTCTCTGTCCAACATGGATGCAGCTTCTGGTGTCCTCATGGAAGTCACCCCTGCAGCCCCTCTTCCATCAAGACCTTGACATGGAAATTCAATAAACCTAAACGTTCCTCTTCCTTCTTCATCTGCAAGGTCTACCGAGTGGAATTTCTGAAGCTCACCTCAGTCTCACTAGGACTGATGAAGAGGAGGTTTAGTTGGAAATTGGTGGGACTGTCTTTGACCAAAAAGACAAGTGGTGAGTCCCCATACAATAAATCATCAACAACACAAGTTTCCCTTCAACAGCACAGTCTGCCAATGGTGGGAAAGCCACTACTGTGAAGCATGTGCAGAAGGCAATCAGCCATCCCTCTGACTCAACCAAAAAAGGTAACAGCCAAATATGGTGCAGAACAAATATTGTACAAAATAAATACACCATTCATCAACACAACCACCCTTTGATCACCTAAAAAAGGCATAAAAAATTAAGGAGGCAAGCAAGAGCAAGAAATAGTGGCAATGCCCTTTTTTTAACCAGGGATGGACTGTACACACCTTGGTAATTAAAGCTCATAGTTTCTTCTCAAGGAACTTGAACCCAAGTCTCAAGTTATGGGTGAATATTCACAGTGCAAGGTTTCAAGACAGACCTGTCTAAAGTTCTCTTGTTGGAGCAGTTTTATTTGTATAATATATTTCACTACTTCCTGTGTCACAGGGAGAATGATTTCTAGTTTAGTGGTTAGTATTCACCTGGAAGGGGAAGTCCTCAGTTCCTGTGCCTGCTTCTATGGATGTTTCTTGTATTTCTCATTTAAGTATTCATTGATGTGGATAGTGGAAGCCAGGCCCTCTGCTCCCAAATGAAAGACTATACCATGAAGATACATAGCCATTTGCATAGGTTTGCCATCTTCCTGTTCCCATGAATATTTAATTAACCTATGCAAAGTGCAATGGTTTCAATATGAGGAACTGAGAATGCCCTGCCCTAGAATATTCTTTACCCTAGTGGTTAGGGCAGTCAGGGAAGTGGAGAGACAAGTTCAAATCCCCTTAAGCAGAAGAGGGATTGAACCTGGATCTTCCTGAGCTTGATGGGTATTCTCAGCACAATGTTATTGGTGAGAAAAAAAAAGTAGCATCTCTGCTTCCTTTTCTTGCCTGAGCTAATGGGTTGCCCTGCCAAAATGCTTATCATACTGAAAGATCATCACAGAGTGTGACTGATACAATCTTTATTAGAAAACAAATTATTTCACCATGAACTTTGAAAGAAATGGAGTAAATGGTGTGACAACAAAATGGCTTACCACAAGGGAGCATACTCACACCTGCATTGTTTGTGATCTACACACAACATCTACCAATCTGTAATGACAGAAAAATAATTTAAGTTTCCAGAATTCAACTCTCCAAGTCAAGGACCTGTCCCAAACAAAAGCTATGACAACATCAGCACTCAACCAGATCTCAGAACACCATAAGACAAATTAATGAAATAACCCTATGGATATGAGGGTACCAGGTCTCTTTCTTCTTTAAAGTTCCAGGCCCAATAAACAGAACAGAATTTCCGAGGAGGTGTGACTCAGAATCCAGATTGCTTGGAACTGACATTGGACTACTTGCCTTTCCCCAGGGTGCAGATAGAAAAGACAAAGTGTAAAGTTAACCTGTAAGATAAATTACTGAAGAAACATGTGAATTCCAGACCGAAGGTCAGCTCTGCAATGCTGCAAACCATGGCACTTGCATCCTGTTATCCAGTAGATAAATATTTATGTCACACATTAAAAAGCACTGATATATCAGTACACATGAAGAGGTTAGATATCCTGTTGAATGAAAGTGATTTTTTTATGCATGCCTTAGGCCAGCTGAGGGAAGCAATCTGTATCTCCTAGCTGCAATCACCTGACTGGGGAATGGATGAAAAAGAAAAAGGGGGTGGGGGAGGACAACAAAAAAGCAAATATCAATATTCCTATTTTTCATTCCTAAAAGAGAGGAGGAAGGAAGTAAAAAGCTTTGAAGCATGCTATTAAATGTCCAGAATCCCTGGAATGGTAAAATTCTACCAGTAATATGCCTGTTTGCAAGCCCAGTAAATTTTAGATAGATCTAGATGAAAAATTTCTATATCCTGCTAGTTGCAATTACTATGAAAAATTTATCTTCATAGTTTCCAACTCCTTTTCCATTTAAGCTCACTCGGAAAGTGAAAAAGAAATAAAAACCAAAACTTAATTTTGATAATTTTGTATGAGACTGTAATTTACTGACAAAAGCCTCTGTATATATTCAATTCTCCCTATTGATATCATATCTGCTTGATGTCAACCCCTGTCAGGGGGACTCTCAGGTGGCTGCACCACACTCTCACAGCTCTGGATATCTTCAGATGAGAACATCTTCATGCCCAGTCAGCCCATAGCACAGGTTAAATGCAGAGCTGCAAAAAAAAACCCAGCAGACAGGCCAACATTTGTCAATCCCAGCACAAACTTTACTGAGGTATTTTACAGCCAACATTCTTGGAGAGCGAGCTCGGACTTGCACAAATACGGATCTTGCCTGTTTATGTTATGAGCTCTCTGGGGCAATGACTTTCTCTTCGGATGCAGGTATCCACTTCATAGCACCAGTCCTGCTGTAATAACGCTAATAATAACAGTAACAACAGCAATAATAATAATAGAAATAATAATAATTTCATCCAGGATGCTGCGCAGAAGAGCTGAAGGGCAGCAGGTGTGTTGGGGAAATAATACAACACATCAAATCCTGCGCGGTGAGCACATGAGCGTGCGATATCAAAGACACTACCTATGAAATTAATTTGCCAGTGACACTGCCTTGCCTACCATCCCTGGGCGTTGTGGGAATTAATTAATGCTTGCAAATCGCCTTGAGAACTTCAGAGGGAAGGCGCGTTATGTATGCAAAGCCCGCTGCCGTTCCCTGGTGCCGGCTGCACACCTGTGCCCATTGCATCATGTGCCGCCTCTGTCTGGTCGCCGAGCGCTGGCGGTGCTCCTGTGGCTCCCCGTGATTGATGGCTGCATTCGGGTGCCGGCCCTGGGAGCTCTCCCCTGTCAGCAGAGAGCTTGCCTCCACACGCCTGAGCACCTTCAGCCTCTTTCCTCCCGGCGCAGTTGTCAGGTTTCCCAAAACAATGATTAGCTTTCCCCAGAAACAAACCTCCGTGCTGACACCTCTCCCGGCTCCTTTGTAAGGGTCTGTTCCCTGCCTCCCAGGGCTCGTGTGAAACTCCATTCCTTCGTGTTTGTAAAACATGCCAGCGTGACAGTGCAAGATGAGAGTGGTGCACGCTCTTTTTTTAATGATCACTATTAGAAGATAATTGCAACCAGGCAAGATGCCCAAGTTTTACCTCAGAGGTCACTACACCCCCTGAGGGAAGGACAGCAGCGCTGGAGGCATTAGCAGGAACAGCAAGGTGAGGCTTCTCCACCTTCAAAGTGTCCATCCCTAATCTCAGAGGACCGGAACGTGCCTGCAGGCCGTGGCAGCTGCTCTGAAGGGAGATGCAGGTACCTTATGTCTGCAAGCCCAGTGCTGAGGGGACTCTGAGTCACCAAATTCTTCTTACATTAAAAGTAAGTCCCACTTTCAGCAAATAATTGCTTTCAGCGAAATAAAAGTCTTATTTAAATGCCCTTTTCTTCTCTTTCTAGCTTCAATCTGTTGTTTTAAAGCATTAACATCACTCGGTTTTGTGGGATTTTTTTTTTAAATGTACGTGTTTAGGCTCCGTTTCCAGGTTATCCTTGACACCCCTGTCACGGTACACCAGCCATGTTTATATTTGCCACAAAAGTAGTGGGGAGAGGACTCCTGTTTCCAATCACTGCTCCCTCCTCATGGCCATAGAGCCACACCATATCTCCACAGGTGCTGGAAAGCAGTACCCTCCTGTTGCTGAGTGACTTTAAGCACCAAACATTGGCAGTCATCTGCCTTGCCCTGTTCCAGCTGCACTCAGCAATGTGTGGAGGGGAGGGAAGAAGAAGCAGGAGAGCACGCTGGAAGGAGCTGAGGGTCCTTTCATCTTCTTTTCTGTGCTTCAGAAAGAAGTGGTGGACTCACTGAATAAACCTCCAGCCTTTCTTAGGACTATGGAGAGGTGAAACCCAGAATACATTCCTGCTGAATCTGAAGCTCCCAGTCACAAATTCAGAATCAATTATGAGACTTAATCTTGCCCTTAATCTCAGGTTCTGTTCATGGAGCACTGTCTGTGAGATCAATATTAATAAAAGGATCATATGAAGAACTACCCTGGACTACAATTAAAAAATCTCTTAGTGCTTCACACAGACTTTTCTTAGCCCACAGCAGAAGAGATTTACTTGGGAATCCTTTATTTGACCAAAACTCTCATACATATGTCATCTTCTCATAAAAATCAGCTTATTTTTGATATTCAAAGACTTTACACGTTCACAATGGTGAGGGAACTTTTCCGTGCTGGTGGTGATCACAGAATCACAGAATGTATAGGGCTGGGGGGATCCCTGGGGATGATCTTGTCCAACCCCCCTGCCAGGCAACATCTTGTAATGTTTTACAAGATCTTCACAGAGGACACACACTTATTCTTTCTTTTTTTTTCTCCATGGTTGGCTTCAGTCAAATGCTTACAGTTTTTTGTTTATTCTATCTCTGCTGCAGATTTGTCTTTTACAAGGAATCTGTTTAAAAATTATTTTGTGTACAATGAGAAATAACATTATTTTCTTTTTCCAAGAACCAAAATTGTTCCTTCAGATCATCTAATTTTCCCCTTCTCCTCACCTCCAGAAAAGCTGGTGTTTGCAAAAACCCTCAATTTCCATTAAGCAGTGATTCTGGTGGATAATTAGAATTTAATTTCTCTGACCAGCATCCTCAGGGGCATTCAGATGTCTTCTGCTTCACCATTCCTGTTTCACACGAACAGGAGTAATAATCTTTTCCTGTTCTACCCAGATGTTGGAAAGCTGAGTCCTTAAAAGCGTGCTTAGCTCCTGCAGTGGTTAGTCAGGGCCCTCAAGGGAGAACATCAGCACTCAGTGCAATCTCCCTTTGGCTTTCCCGTTCACCCTGCCTCCTCCTTTTCCATGCTTTGCATGGGTGCTTGGGTTCTCCCTCCTCTGAAGAGCTTCAGCTCAGCCCATTCCATACCCAGAGGCAGCTAATAAAGGTCAATCTCAGATATAATGAAAGGGGACAATGAGGCTGTTCTAGCCACTCCTAGTTTTCCCCACTGCTTCTCACGAGCTCTGCAGGTTCTTCTGGTTCCTCCAGCAGGCCTGAATGTCAGGGGGAGGCTGTTCCCACCACCATCCTCAGCTGTTCTTCAACAGTCGTGTCCTTTGAAGATGCGCATAGTTATCATGTCATTTCAAAATACCAAAGGTCACATTGCCTTCCCTTTCCCCTTCCTCCCCGCTGGAAAATACGGGCAAGAGCAATTACTGAGTAAACAAGAAGGAGAAGATTTGCAGAGCTGCTGTGAGGGACTGGGGGACTCCACCAGACTGGCCTGTTGAAGTCAGAACTCCCTTTTTCCCACCTCACCCTGCAAATTAAAATTTCAGAGGTTCTAGAGCAAAGTATTTTCCCTACATCTGTGCTGGCCCTTTTGTCACAGACAATCTGGTTAGATGTTCAAACATTAGTGAGGCAACAAAAAGCTCAATTTTTTCTGCATCTTTTACCCAAAATTCCTTGCTGGAGTGATAGAACTGATTTTCAGCAGTCATATTAAACCACGGGAGGCATTGCAAATCACATATGGGAGGTTCTGGGAAATAAAGATACATGTAAGACATAGACCACCCCAAATTCTTGATAACCCTCTGCCAAAACAGGGATCAGAGCTGTCTCAGGTTCCTCCTTTTCCAGCCTACTATGCAGCAAGGCTCCTGGTTAGCTTTTCTGTGATTCCATGAGGTGTGTTGGCCCTGAAGGATAAGAACTGCAGTTCTGCTTGGCAATTGCATCATACAAGTAGTAGGTCTACCTCGCTCCCTCCAGCTCACCCAGCTACAGGCTGGGTAGAGCTGGGCCCTTAAGAAATATTTTTATGGGACTTCTGAAAAGCAGGTGGTCCGACACACAGAAAGCACATTAACACTAATGAAGATAAAGAATTTCACAGAAAGATAATTGTTTGCCTAGCAGCTGAATTTATTTCGTTCTCAAGTTGTAATTAAGGGAAAAGTTGCAGTTTAGAAAGCAATCTGGTTTTCCCTCTTTTTTTTTTTTTCTTGCCTAATAAGCAGAGCAAGAAGTTGATTCATTTTTATCTACAAGGGAGAAATGTATCATTTTACCCACACCTGATTTAACTGAAATGAGTAGAAGACAGATAAACAGCTGGAGAAACCTGAGAAAAAAACCCACGGAATTCAATTTAGCAGAATCTTGCATGCCTGTGGAAAAAAAAAAAAATAGAAAGAAAGAAATAAAAATAAATAAAAACAAAAAAGGAGGAGTCAGCCATGGACAAGAAAGTTTATATCTTAAGATGTCGGGCAGTTAAAGTTCTTTTTTCCAACAGCAAGTAAGGATGAGCAATTTCCAAGAACCCAGGTGTTCTTATTGTTACTATGACTTACTACTTGTATGTGTGCAACTTTTAGGAGTTGTACACTTAGCAGTCCAGCAGTCATACCAAACTTAAGGATGTCAAAAAACAAAACTGGTCTCAGATCTCTGGGTGCTGCTTAAAAGAGCAAAGAAACATGGAAGAAAAAGAAAGGGTCTGCTCCAGAAAGGCTGCAATCAAAGCAGAAGGCAGGCAATGAAAAGCAGCCTTTCCTTCTGGAGAAAGACAAGGAAAGAACAGGGCAATACAGAATAAAGGGCAGTTTTCTCACGAGAGACATGTCAGGTTCTTGCATATGTCTCTACTACATGAATAAATTTTGGTAAATGAGGAGAAGGGACAGTAAGTTGTATCAAAATTGGAAGGAAAATTCATCATATAGGGACAGAATTACAAAGATAAACATGTTTCGAGGCATAGAAAATAGCATTTACCTCTGCAATGACTTGCCATAAAGTGAAAAGTTGGGAGTATCATTTTGGATTTTGCATCATTTGAGCTCACTTAGAAAAAAAATTGAGTGGTTTTTTTCCCTTAAAATAATCAATAATATTTCTGCACAGATCTTAGAATGTATTCAAGTGTGCAAATTCAACTGGGAGAGAGATCTGAATACCTTTGAAAATCTGGGTCTCATGTTCACTCTATGCTGATGAGCACTAAGATAAAGGTCAGTCTGCTGCAGGACTGTAAGCACTGACCTCCTGGGTCCACCTGCAGGTTTATATGGAACATGATATTTTCTCTACCAGTGACTGGGTTCAAGTGCATGTGAAAAAAACCATAGTCATTTACATGAAAAAGAAGAAACTACCTACCCATCTTTGCTTTTATTGGATACCTATTCTCAATTTCACCAAATTTAGATCTTTAAGAAAGAAATGTATCTTCCCCTTCCTTTCTCCAGACACCTGGAAAAGCCTCCAACTGTTTCTTGGAATCTTGCTAAATCTTCAGGACAGCAGTTAGTGAGGCTGAGGTAACCTGGGAGCAAATCCCATGAGCCAGGCAGGAGCACGCAATCATTTGATGTTGCAAACGCGACTGCCCGAACAGCCCAGCATGGGTTAAACTGCTCCCACCACTTGTCCCAAGACCGGATATTTCATGTGTTCCCTCCTCTACCAATGCTTCTCCAAAGACCCCAACGCTTGAAATTGTCTGGACACAGGCTCAGCTTTTGCTGTTAGGAATTCCTTCTAGACTGTGAGCCTCAGAACGAACAAATAGGTTGGTTTCTGAAAGTGAATCTATCAGATCTTTAGCAATTAATTCATACTTAATATAAGATGATTTCAAAGATTAAAATTATATTTACTATTTAAAAAATAGTCATTTATTATTTTCCAGAGATTTTTTTTTTTTCTGAGAAAAAAACCCTGCTATAGAGATTGTTTTTTCTACCTTCCCTCCAAATCCTTCAGGTATTTTCTGTTTCTCTTTCTGTGCTTTCTGTTCGCCCATGTAGAGTAGCAATTTTTGGCACATCAAGCACATTAGATAATTATATGTCAGTTGAGAAACTCACAGCTTCTTGTCACTAGTCTATAAAGCTCTCTGTAATGTTGTAATACAATATCGCTGATATCTCAAGGAGATAACATGTTAAGTGTCTACTGGCTATATAATTTGAACCAAAAGTTAACAAAGAGAACTGATCTTTTGGTAAACATATAGTATATTTTTGTCATCTCTTCCTGATAGTGGTTTTGATAAGCAGATTTAGATGTGGTGTTATCCTCTGATTGCTTTTGCAGTGTACTTGCAAGACAGGGAACTCCTTCATAATTCCTCAGACAGATGGTTGAGAGGAATTTCCCAAGTACCCACAGATCAAAGATTGCTCCCTGTAAATGGTGATGGTTGCTGATATTACAAATCCACCCAGACATTTTATTCTTCCTCATTCTAAACACCCTTTCACTTCTCTCTGCCCGATGTGGATTCCCATTAGGTGGGAAGAACAATTTTAAGCAATCAAGAGTCAGTGTGATAGCCTTAGATTGCTCATTAAGGACCAGGTTGTGAATGAGGGGTAGATGACAGAGATCTATGAAATCAAAGAGGCATGGAAATGCCGAGCAATTGTTCTCTGTCTTTTCCAAAACAAGAGCAAGGGGACATCAAATGGAACATGGAGGAGACGGGTTCAAAACAAACAAAGGGAAATGATTCTTCATACAATGTATAATTAAGCCGTGGAACTCCTTGCCACAGGATGTTGTGGATGCTGTAAATTTACATGGGTTCAAAAAGGACTGGACAAGTTCATGAAAGAAAAATTCTTCAAGAGCTATTAAATACAAAGACATTACCTCTGGCTCCGGAAGACGCTGCAATGCAAATCTCAAGATGTTGTGAGAGTGCTCTGAGGAAATCTCACTTTGCTATTTTACTTTTCCCCAAGCATGTATTAATTCTTGGCCCCTGTCAGAAAGAGCTGCATGTGTTAGATGGATCCCTGTATAGCTGATACAGCTCTTTTTATGTCCTTGTTTCACACAGCTGTCTTATTCAGGGAGCAGATCAAGTGATGGCCACTTCATACTACTCACCTCAAATGCTCTTACTCCACTTAGAGCAGTAAGTAATCTGAAAATGAGTGTATTGCTAAATACTTTTATTTTGAGGCAGTTTAGCTTCCCAATTTTCTGCCTGGAAGGTACAGGAAATTGAAGCTTTCTGGCTGCCTGTGTAGAGGAGGGCACAGTGGGCTCTCAGAGGCACCTCTCTTCCTCATGCTCCAGTTGGTGACATGGGCAGGCTTGTGTGTAAGAGTGGGGTGTCTCTCTCAGCCTTTAAACTCTCTGGGCTGTCTAAATAACCACTCCAGTATTAAACAGTGATTCAGAAGCAGAAACACACATTTGGGATGCTTGACTATGTGAAAATTGGCTGGGAAATCCCCCAAGTTTTTTTATTCCTGTTACTTCTGGCACTTGCAAGCCTACCAGTACCTCCCCGAGCAGAACTTTGCCTGGTAATGAGGAAAAGTGGAGAAAAATCTAGGAAAAGTGCCTCCATCCTGAAAGCACTGCCCGATGCTCTAACTGATAGTCTGTCCTTCTGAAAGGAGGGAAAATTCTCCCCCCTCCTCACTGCCATTTACTAGCATCTGGGTTTGAGGAGAGTTAGTGCACAGAACAAGTCCTGTCCTGCGCTGGAATACTCCTGCATCTGCACGGGCTAAAACCCACGTTAGCCAAACCCAGGGTCCCTCAGGCTTAGCCATTTTTGTGGGCTAAATTAACACTTTGGTGGTGAGGAGCCAGAGAGCCACTGCAAAACGAGGTCTGGCTGAGTGATGAGCACCCCCATCCCGTGGGATCTCACAGCTGAAGAGGAAGCTTAGCTTCAGGCCCATTGCAGGTGCCCCAAACTCAGCACCCCAACAGTGTGGAGGCACCCAAAAATGAAAATCCCCACTGCAGGATTTAACCTGGGTTTCAAAAGCCATTCCTTTCCCTTCCCAGAACCCCTAAAAAGCCTTTTGGGCAAGGAAGGCAACTCTTCAGGCTCCACGGGTATTATTATTATTTGGAAGCCTGTTTTGTATTCGGAGTTGGCTGCTCCTTGGGTTCACCCAGGCAGTTTAGTGCATGCATGCCGAGGTGTATATTGGATGTGCCTAATAGCTGCAGTAGGTGGAGAGGGAGGAAGCTGTGATCCAAACGATGGGAACTCCTGGAGGGAGTTGTCTTGCCACTGGCAGGCTGTCAGCGTGCCAATAAATAAGAAAGTTGAGACGATCAGAGGCAGCTATCTAAACAAACTAGGGTGAAAACTCCCAGCCTGCGTGGCAATCAGGCACAGGAAACTCGTTCAGTGGCCATCCACCTTCTTCCCATGGTTCAGGTTTGGTATTCTATGAAACATGAAACAGGCGGAAAATATCCCTGTGCCCAAAAAAAGGCCC
Source organism: Daphoenositta chrysoptera (assembly GCA_013397915.1). NCBI lineage: Eukaryota > Metazoa > Chordata > Aves > Passeriformes > Daphoenositta > Daphoenositta chrysoptera. The sequence continues at coordinate 688,506 of VZRO01003285.1, read as the reverse complement.
CGTGGCTGTTGTCTTTTCTGTCATGCCATTGCTTCTGCCAAACACCTCTCAGAGGATTAGTAGTGGGAAATATGAAATGAGAGGTGATTCACAAGCTCTTTGGGTGTCAGTTTGCAAGCACCAAAATTAGCCACTGAGTAGCACTCTCCCAGTTCTGGAAGAGAAAGAGTTGCTCCTTAAGGTGTTGCAAATCACTGAAAAATTCACTGATGTTGTAGTGCTCCAGATTTTTTCCTTGCACAGGCACAAACCTGATCTCAAAGGCTGTGAGGAAATCAACAAGAGGTAGGAAGATATAGAAATCATGTAGTTCTCTTCTCAGCAAACCCTGCATGGGCAGGTAATGTTCATAGCTGGCTGATCAAAGTCATAGCTGGCTTTGTAATATGTATAAATATACAAAAATACATAAATATGTAATATGTATAAATATGTATAAAAATGTACAAATGCTGGCTTTGACCCCAGTTCAGAGACCCAATATTCTTAATAGGCAGTGAAGGAGCTGAATCTAGGTTTTTCACCTCTTACTTTCTGCCTGGCAAAGCTAGAAATGCAGAGATTACTCTGGTCATCAGTGTCTTCTGTGCTCCACCTCTGGATGAAATGTCCAAGGAAGACAGAATGCCCCTGTACTTTAACTTTTAATCCATTCAAGTGGGAGACACAGATCTCTTCCAGTAAGAGTGGGAAGATCTGAAAAGGAGTTTCCAAGATATCAAGTGAATGTTTCCACTGACTTTTGGATATGTAGTTCATGGACTGACAAGAAGCCTGTGAGACCTGAATGGAAGACAGTATCTGCCTCCAAATCTGGAGTTGGGTACTTGGCTTCCAAGAAGAAAAGAGCACAAAGCCTCACACCTACCCTTGGCCTTTCTGCCCTCACACTGGGTTTTCCCTTGTGCTGCCACATGCTAAACCCTTTCAAAAGTGCTTGATGCCCAATGTATTGCATAAGAAGCTTACTTGCCTAAATTGGGCAACTCCATATCAACAAAGCTCCTAAGAACTAGAAGCTACTGAATTCAGAGCTGTGATATGCAAGTCCTTTGGTAGATGTAGATCTTTGATACAACACCAGTGACAGAAGGGCTGGAATAGGTTAGAACAGAAAAGAATAAGAGCTTTAAACCTTATTCATGGGTATTCAGGATCTTTAATATCTGCAGCCTCTCTAAATCAGTTTAGTTTATTCAGCACGACTAAGATACATTTGATCTGCTAAAGCTGACAACCTTCTTGTTCCTCAGGCAGGCTGTTTATCACCTTTTACACATGAGAGCTGTCTGTCTGTCTCTGTCCCTCCCTCCCTCCAGCTGAAAATCAGCTCTCTCCAGGAAATAGCTGAATCAAATACATTCAATGTTCCCTTCTCTTAAGTGTATTAAATATGCCCAATCAAGTACCATAAACACAATCACAAGACTTCTGAGTTCAACTACTAACCCTCAAAGCTATGTGCTAATGACAGATGGTCTGTAAATAAACCAGGCTTCCCCAGTCAAGTGCTGGATAGGAAGCGGAGATTTATGTTCAGTAATGATTTTGCAAAAAACACAAACTGAACAAAAAACCCCAGCAACAAACCCCACCTAAAATATCTTCAGCTTCACCAGTTTTCAAAGAAACACTGTTAAAGCTCCTTGGTGATTTATGGAGCTGGGAGAAATAGCTTGCATTGGAGGTTTAATGACAGCTTCACTTGGATATTCTGGACATGCATAACCACAGACAACCTATGTATATTATGACTGTATATTAAGTGGCATATAGAGGAGAGCTGCTTGGATGATCAGAGACAGCGAATCTGCTCCAGAAGAGGAGACAAAAGGGTGGTCTGAGGGTCAAAGCACACAGTGCCCTCATCCAGCTGACCCAGCTCTGCTGAGAACCAGAGTAGGGCTGGCAGTGGTTTGCAGTGCCCCAGATCACCTCACTGCAGTCCAACACGTTATCGAGACAGCCCATATCAGTTATCCACTGGTGTCTTCAGTGCTACATCAATGCAACAGGTCTGAACACAGCTTGTCGACTTTGAATGCTCAGCAACAAAGGATTATAGGGGTTAGAAGTGCCATGTGTAAATACATTGAGGCATAAACAAGGGAGAGTAACAAAAGCTCTCTGAGCTAATGGCCAATGCTCTTACCAGAAGTCATGGGATTTAATGTCTGAGATTACAATTAAAACAAGGTCTATAAAACTTCAGTCATGTAGGGGGGAACAGAGAAGACAGCAGGAGTTTTGAAATGATCAGCTGGTGAAAGGTATTGGTGTTCTGACTGCCTAGAAAGCGCTGCAACACACAGATGTATTGCGTGTCCTATTTACTCTGGAACAGTAAACACTCCCCCAGAATGGCATGTGTACTTCTCTGCATCACTCCATAGCAGAGGTTCTGTGGGGGAACTTAGAAATTCTGGGGTTTTAACACAAGATGTGAATTTCCAGAATTTATAGTACCCAGCTAGGAGATAACAATGGTATTCCTGTAATGTTTTTATTTCTCCTCGAGAAGTTCCTCCATGCTAGGCTGTGAGGCTAACCAGAATTTCCTTGTTTCATGGAGTGAAAGTACAATGTGGAGAGTACAATGATCACTGTGAACACCAAGTCAGTGAGGGCAGGCACTTTCCATAGGAGTGTTCTGCTCTCAGGCCCACATCCAGCACCTCACAACAAACACAACAAAGATCTCCAGGGATTTGTCTTACTCATCAAATCCTAGTTTTTGGCTGCTGGGTCTGCCTGACCTGCAGATCTGTACTCCCACAGAAAAGCTCCACCAGCATGAGCATGACCAGTTTCCATCTGCCCTCACCTACATCTTTGCGAGGACAAAGCTCAAGGGCTTTCAGCTTAAATTCTCTTGGACTCCGTGTCTCTGTGCTGTGTCAGTGGCGGGAAGGTTTGCCTGGATCTCAGGAAAGAAACTGTGAAAAGGAAACTGTGTGGGGACTACCTGTGCTGGAGGAACTTTTTGCTTGTGTCTGCTCTAAGAACAGGTTTCACCTAAAAGCAAATTCAAACCAGGCTCCAACCCAACTTCTGCCCAGCTGAATAAATGCTCTAAGGCCTAAATGATATCCCAGAACAGGTGAGGGTTGTTTTTGGGGTTTTTTTTCTGCATGGATGATCAAATATTTTGGGTTACAATTTGGGTAGATTGCTTATATACAGGAGACAAATCATAAATTAATATGAAAAGTATTCTACCCAAGAAACTTGAACAAGTAATTTAAGTCAGAAGCTGACACCAGCTTTTAGTTTTTAAAGGCTATTTTTACTGCTAAATCTTAGATGTTGAGGTTTGCTGAGAAGAGCAGGAGTTTACTTCCTGTAACAGAGAAAGGGTAGAAATAAGCTTGAGACATGGGGAAGTTTTTCATTAACATATGTTTAGTATTTCATATATTTAAATACTGCTAAAAATTCAGCAGAATGCTTTTTTGCTGACTTTTAAAATTATTATTTACTGTGCTACAAGAGATTATTTTGTCATGAAAGACTGCTGCTCTGGTTTTTCCCCAGCGGTTGAATCTGGGGTACATTCTAGTGTGAATGTCTGAGAGCCAGAAAGCAATAACGATTAGAAATGCATTATTTTATATTCCTTATTCTCCATAGCAAAACAAAACAAAACCACACATAAAGAAGCAAAAATAATGACAACAAATAGCTTTAAAAATAGTTTGATCATAAACAAAAATCTATCATGACCTTAATAAGAGACCCACTTTCCTAGCCATCCCCTTTTTAAAATTCTCAGTATTCCCAAACTGGGATTTTTTTAACTGTCTGTATTTTAACCTGCCTCTTTAAGTGTGTACACAATGTACACTTTTTTTTGCCTAATGTTCAAAATTAAGCCCCTCTGTATGCCTTCCATGCCGAAGTTTATAACCTCAGCCTGCACAAGTCCAGTGCAGAAAGATCTACAGCCTCCAGGCAGAGCGAGGAAGCTCTTTAAAGATGAATCATTTTCATAAATGAGTGCAGAGGGAGGTCAAGCCAGGGGACACAGAAGGTTACATGTGTGGCTGAGATAAGGCCTCATTCATCCACTTCTTACTGTCAGGTCTTGATGGGTGAACATTGCCTTGAGCTCCCATAAAACATGTTGTTTGCAGAAAACTTGCAGGTGGTTCATAAAAAAGTCCAAACTGTTACCAAGAAATTTATCTCTCAACTGCTGGATCTGTTTATAATAGAAGTGAAGGATCTCATTGAGAAATTAAGTATCAGAGACTGACTTATATTGGCTTGCCAGACTGAAAAACCCAACCTGCCTTCCAAATGCTGCACTAAAAATGTCAAAGCAATTGTATTGATGACATCTTGACAAGATACTGTACAAGACTGTTAAAAATACAACAACAACAAAAGAATGTTGCCTGTTTATGGAAAACTTGTCCCTAGGGAAGGGATGCGGGTATTTAAGAGAGTTTTATGGAGGAAATTCAATCAGTTCTCCCTGAAACATTTGATTTTAGAGACTGTCAATCTTTTATTACTCTGGTGCCCATTCGGAAGGCCGTTTTTTAAAGGGTGACATTGTTTCTCCCTGTGCTTCAAAGCGGATATTCAGAAATACCTGGGTTATGTTGGCAGGGAGAAAAGGTGAGGGTTAAAATGAATGTAGGAGGCATCATACAGTGGACAGCTTGATGTTTTTGTGGATATTTATCCACTGAGTGCCAGATTTGAGACCTTTTGAAGTCAATGAAGCCTCTCTTTTGACTTCACTCCTTTTAGCTCCAAGGAACTGTACAGAGACCTCCAGCTGGTTTCACATAAACTACCCTAGAGCCATCAAAGAGTAGCAGCTTTCAACATGTACCAACCTGAAAAGTGTTCACATTCGTGTTCAAAAGTCCCTCACACTCCCCTCTCTCCTCCACACAAAAATACAAAGTTAAGTTTTCTGCATTCTCCTGAACTTGTTCTCCCATGCTTTCGTATTCATAGATTTTTGTGGCCCGGAGGAGCCATTATGATAATCTGCTGTGACCTCCTGAAATCAATGTATCAATGGGATTGCACCAACATTATGGGAACAGTGTTTGGCCTCTAGACATCCTGCCATATAGAGACAACACTGAATGAATTAAAATGGGATAGGGTGTTCATTATGAATTATTTGCTTTGGGGGTTATACATCCAACATTCAGCCACACTTGGGGTTTTTTTGCTGTAGTCAAAAGAAGCAAAATAGTTTCCCCAGAAGGGTCTTTGCATAAGTTGTGTGTGTCCATCTCAGTGCTCTTGCTGCAATTCTTGGGCAGAACATGACAGGAGCCCCAAGTTTTAGTTAACGTCTTCTTAAAGGTTTTGATTAAAAAATTAGTTTTTCACTGTACATTCTCCTGGCCAGTTCTTTCTCACCAGCTTCTCTTGCATCTGAACTCCCCATTATCTGTGTGCAATGCCCATGGGGTGTCACTCTGCCCAGTCACCAGCAGTGATGACACGGGTACAGCACAGGTCTGGTGCTCCAGCCTCAATGAGTTGCCAAAACATCTCATGCACCACTCAGGGCTTCCCCACAGATTTACGTAAAAAACATCTACACACAGAAGGGTCAACATTTGGTGTTGGGTTCCAGAAACCCCATACTGCCCATTTCCAAGGATGAGTGTGGTGTCATCTAACTCAGATCCCCTTAAAACTCAGATCCCCTTAAAAACACAACCTCAGAGTTATTGTGACAGAGAGTCTGAAATTGTACTGGGTCAAGGTCATTACCAGGAAATTGCTGTAATGTCAGTAAAATAAAGCCTCATCTTAACAAAAACCTGAGAATCCTAAGGCATATAAGAAACCTTGGTCCATCAGATCCATCTTTCACTTCCAACATCCCCGGGCCAACATTAATGGTTTTAATATGGGCACATCCACTTCCTCAACCTAGAGCAGCTCTCACTCTCAGAAAGTGTCAATGACAACCACAGGGCCCCAGATACAATGTAACTGCTTCTTAATTAAAGGAAATTTAATGAGAATTGCTGGTAAACAAACATCAGGTGATTATAGGATGACATCTCTCCACAGATTACTGAGTAATTGCACTTCTCTGACCCAAAAGGAATTTCCATGCAACTTGCAGCGAGGCTTAGAAGACAGAGATAATTAGGTCTTTATTCTCTGCAACTTTTAGTCTTCTTTTTTTTTTTCACATCCAAGCATACAGAAATTATCAGAGGCTGCATCACCCCTAACACATTAAGTCCCACTTAGAGAGATGGTAACTTTCCTGGTTCCCCAAAGCTGCTCATCTTCCTTCAGCTGCTGCCAAGCTTTCATTAGCTTCAGCTTTGAAACTCCAACACCAGTGAGGTAAAACTCTCCTCATCTCTCCACTCCTCTGCAAGAACTGCCCTTTGAAATCTCTGAAAAAAAGCACTGTACTTTAAATACAATTTCCCATTCCAAATCCACCATGCTGGAAGTGAAGATTTTGCTAAAAAAATATTCTCTGTATGCAGCTGGAGTAAAATCCACTAGGGTTTTAAAGGCCCAGCAGCCCTCCTGATGCAGCAGCATTTGTTAATTGGTTATAATTTTTTCTCTCAGAACAACCTGATTTCTCAAAATCAAGATGTTTCTTGGGAGCTAGTTGACTGTGCTAATATTCTTGTTGCCAATGTTTCAAGAAGACCCCAAGATTAAATGGAATGTTAAGTTTGACCTTCTTTCTTTTCTCTGTTTGGAATTTTTTCCTTTATTTTATTTTGTTTTCCTTCTTTTGACTTTTAATATTGACATTTTGCAAGTAGTCTTCATCAATTAGAATGATGGTGCACAATAGTACAAGATGTTTTATGCACTCTGTGATTTCTGTGACTGTGTGTGGGCATCACCAAGCCAAAGCACTTCACAGTGAGACAGGAGAGTAAAGAGGCAAGGATTTCATAAGGGCTTCCACCCTGACCCTTTGCACTGACATAACAACAAATATTTCTAGATCATCCTTGACAGATATGTATCTAACTTGCTTTGAAAAACCTCCAGGGGTGATGATTCTTCAGCCCATCAATGCTGTCTTGTTCCTCTCCCTGGAGTTAGAAGGATTTTTTTATAACTAACTTTAAACTCTTCCCATTGCAAATTAAGCCCATTCCCTCTTGTCCTACCAGCATTGGACACAGAGAACAATTGATCACTGTCCTCCTTTAAAAACCCTATTATACATTTGAAGACTCGTAACATGCCTTCCTTCACTGCTTTCCTAGACTAAACAAACTCAATTCCTTCAACTTTTCATTATAGGTCATGTTTTCTTAAACCTCTTTTCCTTCGTGTTACTCTCCTCTGGATGCTTTCCAAATGGTTTATTACTTTTTTTTTTTAAAGTGTGGTGGTCAGGACTGCATACCTCAGACCAGCTGACTCCCCACCTGTGCCAAATGGTTCTGACTAATGACCTCCCTTTTGATAAGTGTGTTTCCATGTTTCCTTTAAAACAGCTTGTCTTTCCATTCCATGGAATATCACGATTTCTAATTACCAGAAAAAATTTTGAAATGCTGGAATTTCCCACACAATGGGAGTAACTTCTTCTGTTTGGTACTGCAACATTTGAAGATGTTCCTGAAGTTGGAATACATTATACCTTGGAGTATTGGAATCCACACAGTCTAAATATTTGTATGGAGAGGTTTTTTACCTGTAAACTTCATATTGTTTTATGAGCAGAGTTTCTGCATTATGTTATGTGAGGTTGAAGGGGGTCAAACCAAAAAAGGGCTCAACCTTTCATCAGGTCACATCACAAGGCATCTTCTTCCCTCAGGTACCCTGTCATGAAGATGACACTCACCATGTGAGGAGAGAAGCAAAGAGCTGCTGAATCCAAGTTTAGGAATCCCTAGTGACCCACCCAGGTTAAAATGCACATGTAAATGTGCATTAGATGCTCTATATTGGCTTAGCTGGGGGACTCTAAAGTCCAGCAGTTTACTCTCCTATCAGAGGGAACTCATAACCTAAAGCAGTTTCTCTTCAAAACACACACTTTGAGTCAAAATCTATGCAACTTTAGCCTTCCCTTGCCTTTGAGCTCAGGTGAGACCTATGTGCTTGCACATTGCTCTGAGATTTTGAAGGTTTGGATCCTACCCCCAGCTCTGCTTCAGGGATTGACTGTTGGGTGATTCTGAATAAACCATTTCCCTCTACCTCAGTGCCCCATCTGCCAAATGTAGTTGCCATGCTGCTCCTCCAGCTAGTCCTTCACACTGACTCATGGGATTCTCTAAAGAAGAGGTCAATACTTTTATTATTATTTAGAAAGGAAAAACAGCACTGTAAAAAGTGACAGTAGATTAACTTTTATGGAGAATAGTGTCTCCCTTGATGAAATCAAATCAAATGTGTCTGAGACAGAATGGAAAAATACGGAACATGACATTCAGGAATGTCCCTTGCTCTCCTAAAACTCTGCAGTAAATGAGACCCTGACGTGAGTATTTAAACATAATAAAAATATCCGTCTGACTGGACAGAATCCAGAATTTTCTGAAATATTTTTATTAATATAATTTCCTCTGCAATAGCCACAAGTCTTGCTTTCCATTAACGCTTTGGACTCAAAAAGCTCCAGTCCCTGCTGGGCTCTATGGCTGGAAACTCCATAGAAGACATTGGAATTTTCCCAGTATATGTTAGTTAAAGAATTTGCTCTTTGCTGGAAATGTCCTTTCATGATGCCTTGAGGAAGACACTGTTTAGAAAGAAAAGATGCAAAAAAAGCCCTCAGGTTTGCTGGGCCTGAGTTCTACTTAGGTTAAGCCTTGCATTTTAGGGTATTATTAACTCCATCACTCACTCAGCAGTGATAAAAGTGTATTTGTCCCTTCATAGTAGATTAGTTACAACTGAAGGGTGTCTGTAAGAAGAGGCTAATGACTATTTCAACCCAAACACTACAGATATTTTAACATGGTGCATTGAAAATCCAGGGAAGTACAATCTTATACTCCTGAGGAAACAGGTTTTTTCCTTGACAAAGACCTACCATATATCCTTCATCTGTCATCGTGACCATGCCACCAGAGGTCCTTAATGTCTCCTCACTGAAGAAGTTTATTTGCACCTTGTAACTCCCACCTCAACTCCTGGCCTCTTTTCCTTCCCCTGTTCTGCACTTGATCTTATCTTCTGAAAGAGTCAATCCCCTTTGTCTCCTTTTGTGCCTTTGTTTTGGTATTTACAGAGTCTGGTGATAAATATCACCCCTATAGCTCTGTGAGGGTGCTGGTCTCTGTGGTGTCTTCCACCACCCACACACACTGGCATGACCTTTTCGTGCTATTATGTGCCAAAAGTCCCTTCCTACTACACATGTTTTGAACTAGATTTCCACTGCTGCTTTCTGCCTCCTTTTATTGCTGTGCATGCTCAAGAACTGCCTACAACGGAGCACACAGAACCACTTCAACCATGTCATCCTAAGAGATTTGCTTTAATCCTTTGAATATCCTCTTCCCTCTACCGGAAAACTTTGCTTAAAACTTTTTTGGGGGGAATTTGTTTAATTTGTAAAGAATTAAATAAGGTGGTGCAAGTAATAACTGCTCTTTTCAGGGGTTTTTTTCCAGGATCATGGACCACTACAACAAAATCATCCATTAACTTTAGCTCACCAATCCATATTCAACAGCTTCCACGAGCAGTGTCAAAGGTGGTGGAAAAATTCATATCAATTGGAATGAAATTTTGCCACCCTTCATCTTCGTGATACCTGACATCATGAATTTATCATTGAGTTCACTGAGAGCAATTTTAGAAAAAAAGTATTACTTTGGTATTAAGTGGTATTAAGCAGTGGTGGGGAAATCTGAACAAAGGTGCATGAAAATAATGAAATCAAAAGCAGGAAGCCAGCACGTGGTTGACCAGCTAATTTTAAATAGAAAGTTTGGGGATTTTTCAGAGTACAAGAACTCCGGATTTTAGAGAAAAGCAGACTTTACAAGAGGCACATCTCTCCTGACTGCGTGCAAGCAGAGAGGTTGCTGATATGGAAAATTACTTGGCCATTGGCCAACCTATATTTAGGTTCATGTAAAGGGAATGAGAAAATTTTGGAAGAAAAATCTCAAGGTAATACATTGACTAGTTATTATCACAGGGGATAAAAAGAGTCAGTAAATCAAGAGAGTTTAGAAAAAGAATATTAAATAAATATCAGTTAAAGATGTATTCAGTGGCAGGGCATCATCTGTGATATATCTTCCTAAGGGATAACAAAACAGAATAAAAATACTTGGGTGAACAGGGCAAAAGGAAATGAAGGAAGATAAAACACACCCAGATATCAAGTCACCTTGGTAAACAATAAATTATAAAATAACTATAAAATTTTAAAAATACAATATTTAAACTATTAGTATAAATTATAAGTATTTGGGTAAGTGATAAAGATATCATTATTTTCAGAAGCTACCAGCTCTGGCTTAAGTCCCCTCTTTCTGAAGTCACCTTGCTGTTGTCGTTGAAGCAAGAAGCTTGAGAAATGGTGGACATTTCTCAAAAAAGCTGTGCCATAGGAAAAACTGTGTGTCACAGGACTGAGTGAGCATCCCAAGGTAAACCCCATCCTAGACCAGAATAATGCTCTGGATTTGCTATCATGCTGTTTCCTTCTGCCCTCTGCCACCTCCATGTCATCCCTTTGGGACTAGCTCACATTGTTTAAAACAAATTTCTCAGCCATTAGCCAGAGGGGCAGCTTTAATCAGTGCAAGCCAAGGGTTTTGCTTGGCCAATTTTCCCACACCTTCACTACCATGCTGCTCCAAGTGACTGTGGTGGGAAGCATCCAGCAGCCACACTGCTCCCAAAGTGCTCAGTGTCTGAGCACAAGAGGCATAACCTCCCTCAATCTGTCTCTTTACTGCTGCTAGAATTTCCTGCCCCTAGGAAAAGAGGCCATCAGTCCACATTGGGTACTGGACAAAAAGGATGAATTGGGATGCTCAAGATAATGGTGATGAGTGCAATCATTTCGGGCACTGAAACATCCCTCCACTTCTCAGCCCATCCTGTTCATCACACAGACAATATTTTTGGATGTAGATTAAACTGAGCCAACTGGATTTACCAAATGTGATGTGACTGTGTTTTGCCTGCCAAATTCAGCACCCCCTCATGAGTATGCACAAGTGAGTCATGTTAGGGAAGGAATCAGACTGGACTGAACAGGTCTGATGTGACCTATCAGTTACAGGTAAACTGCAACCCAGCTCCTGTTTCCTCTCCATCCTTCTTTTTTGGCTGATTTTAATGTGAGATGAAACAACAAATTAGATAGATTTTTCTTCTACCTAGAAGTCATTCAGTTCCATGTAATCCTTCTTTTTTTTTTTCTTAGTAGCTAAAGATCTTTACCCATTTATGTTGCACTGACCAATGCTGTTGCCACATCTTTTCCCGTTCTTAGGTCTGCAGCTCTCTCCCCTTTGGATTTCAGAACTCCCATGTTTGCAGCAGGCCTGATTCTTCACTGGCACACACTTCAGCACAGCATTTGACATGGCACAGCCTCGAATAGACAGAATATTGAGCATGACATAGTCTGTAAAGGCTTTTACAATATCACCGGGTCTAGGCAGCCACACTGATGGACAAATCCCATCTGATGTAAATCAGAGCTCTTCCGTGGAGCTGTGCCAACTTATACCAGGTGAGAACTCCTCTTGGTACTATTAATGCATCCTTGTTATTCCCCCCCCCCACCTTGTATTTATTGATACAAACAGGAGAAACCATGGAAAAGAAACTACCTCCTCAGTAATGTCTCATTGATCTCAACTGAATAATTCACAGTATCAGAAAGGTGAGTAGGGGGGGAAGAGACTGAGTGTTTTTTTAAAAGTCAAAAACATCTGGTCCCCATTTGTGAGAATTACTGAGTCTTCTTCAGTCCTTTAACCCTTTCACCCACATTGTATCTGTGCTTCCATCGTTTATGAGTTTTATCTCCCAAATACTTTCAATGAATGAAACTTGATATAGAAAATTAATCTTTTCCACAGCCCCTTCCCAAGGATTAGAAGAAAGACTGATTCAATGAACTCCTACCTCACACTCCTTCCTAACACCCTCATTAGTCCAGTTTAGGGTTGTGTCATAACCCTTTCCATTTCAAAGCCAGTATTCCCTCCCGGATGGAAATATGGTAGGTAAGGTGTCAGCTTGGGGGTAGTTTTGTGTCTGACCCCAAGAACAAAGGATATTCATGGCCATACAAACCTTCAGAATGCATTTGGTGATGGGGATGATATGTGAGTTTTTCCAAAACAACCCAGCAAGAACTGATTTTTGACAGAAGGATCCCTAAATCTGGGAGCTTTCCTGTGGTATTTCTAAGGGCTGGTTTTCAGAACCTTCTCAGTATTGGCTGACTGGGTACCAGGCATTTTAGATACCCCATTTGGGTACCCAAAGGTAAAAATGACTGTATTCAACTCCAGACTTTTGAAACCATTGTGCCTCTAGCATAGAGAGACTTCTTTTTCTTTTTCAGTTAAGCTGAGGCGAGGTAGGGTGCTAGTCTAGGTCCAATGTGAGGTCCAATTACATGAGTGATTTCTGAGTGGGAAGAGACTAAAATATTCTCTTCCAATTTATTGGATCAGCCACTGCACCTCTTCAGTAGGGCAGTTTGAACCAAGGTTACTCTCTGCTCCCATTGAGAGAAAATCCTGTTATTTGAACTTGCAAAGCTGAGAAAGGTTTGGTAAAACCAGCGATGACAAAGTATCTCATCCAGCCTTGCCCTTGGCCACAACTGTACAGCCCTGGGAGGACCCACTGCTAAAGATACATATCTTTCCCCAAAAAGGAAGGAGAAAAAAAAAACCTGGAAATCTGGTAGTAGAGAAATGGAGATTAGGCACAGAAATGCCTTTAAAAACAATGGTTTGAGGTGCCTTAGACTGTATCCTAACTTAAGTCAAATGTTCCCTATAGGATCCTTAAAAGAAAGGTTATACATTTGGAGCTGTAACCAGCACTTTTATCAGCACAGTGCTGAGCAGCTGTGAGAATTTCAAGGGTAGATACCCCATGTCTGTGTCTCATGCAGTGGGGAACATCAGGGGTTTCTGCTGTCTACTCAATTCTCCATCATGCACTGGCGTCAAGGCTGTGATCAATGTGCTGCTGTAACAGAATATTAGCTTATGAAAAAATCTCTGGTTTTTCCCTACATTTGAGATTCTCCCCCTGCCCCCAAAAAACCTCTTGTATTTTCCCTGAAAATGCCAGCTTGTATGTTTTTTAACCAGCTGTATGTTATTTGTTAAGTTATATAAAATAAATTTGTAAAATAATACAAAATAAATTTGTTAAACCTCTTGAGAAAGAGGTTTAGTCTTGGAAGTATGACCTGCATCCATTAGAGACAATGGGATTGGGATTGCCCTTCAAAGGTCTGATTTACAGATGGACAAAGTATCCAAATTACCAGTGATTAGAATATGAATAAGAGGAGCTGCACATCTATGAAATTCAGGCCTCAGATGACTATCAAATAATTAAGAACAGTTAGCAGCAGCCGCTAACATAAAACTTCATCAGAATTTCACATGCTGGCACGGACTGGGGAGTCTTAAGCAATAACAGAAACTGAGTTATACAATTAAAGCATATAGGGATGAATTCTGTTCCTGATAAAATCTGTGGGAAAATTGCCATTGAATTCAATATGACCACCAAGATGTGCCCATAATTATTAGCAGTGCATGAAGCACTTTGGACACTTGGTAAAGCTGAATAAATGAATTGCTGTGCTTCCACAGGGAGGAACTGGACGTTGCACGACAAGTTTGTTGGCTTTGTTACAGGAATAGTCCGCAGGACAGCAATTCCATTTTACCACAGTTTTTGAGGTTTGAAATTTGTTTTCCTTCCACATTGGAGGGGAAAAAAAAAAGAGAGGAAAATAAAAAGCTTTTCAAATATTCTGTCAAATTAAATGACACTGGAATTTTAATGACACTTTTGTGCTATCCATGTAAGAAAAATCTGAGACTCTGCTTCTTCTGGAATACTCCCTTTGACTAGTCCTGAACCTCAAAAATCTCTCCAAGAGAAGTGTTAAGAAAACTTCTCTACAAAATGTTTCCCCTTTGATGCAACATGTTTTAACAAAATGTATTTAATTAACAGCTCTAATTAGTATGTAGCATGCAATTCCAGGGGTGAAAAGAAACTCTGCTGCATACCAAGAACCTTCCATCACAAGATAAATTCTCCTAGGGTTTTTTGGGTTCCCTGTCTTTCCCAATTGCAGTTGACAGCATGTATGGACACTATCAATGTCCCTGCAGAAACACAACTTCTAGGCCAATGCACTCCACTGTAGCTGAAGAAATTTTAAAATGAAAACTAAAAATCTCCCAAAAGATCCATCAGAGATCCAGTTTTGCTCAGACTTTTCCATACAAGTGTTTTAGAGATATTTCTTGAGAACTTGACATTTCTTATATTTTGTACAATTAAAGAGAAAATGGGAAACCTACAGTGTGACGATGTTTTGAGACTTGAGTCTTGTAGGCTTGGTTGCCTACTCAGCCAGAAAATTTCACTGTGACCTGCTTCTGAATTTGTTCAATTCCTGAGAAATTGAAGAAAAAACATAGTGTTGAGGATTGAATGTATTAAACTGGAAGGTGTTGAATTTTAGGTACTAAAGGTACTAAAGACAGATACTTTGATAATAACAGAGTCAAAGAATAATTCAGATTGGAAGGATCTATTGTGAACTGCTGGTCCACTTCAGAGCTTTGTGCTGTGAATAGCAGAAACTAACCCTTTTTTACTATTATTGTGGTATTTACTGGGTTTTTTTCCTAAGGACCCATTTTCCAAACTCAGTACAGTTTGTCTTTTTTTTTGCAGAATGGCTTATTTTAAGCAAAATGCTATGTCTAGTTGATCCTAATCAGCAGCAAATATGTCAAATATAACAGTTTAGGGGGAAAAAAAAAGTCAATTTACCATAAAATTTAGGAAACAATACCTTCCAGGTTCCCGTTTTGAAATCATGTTTCATTTTCAAATTCAGTTGAAATTAAGTGTGTCAATGACATAAAAACCGAAACTAAATATTTCACCTATGGCCAAAGAAAATGTTTCTTTCTTCACAAGTTTCTTTTTATTTTCATTTTGATAAGGAAAGTCCCACCAAGAAAAGTAACATTATTTCCCAGTTTTTTCAGAACAGTGGTTTAGCCTCTGAAGCTGAACAAACCAAAGCCACCAAGCCACTGGTATCTACGGGCTTTTTTTGTTGAAAAGTTTCTTTTTCTTTCCCTTTTTATACTGTTTGAGAAAGGCGAGAAAGTGGAACTTGGAGTGGCAAATTCAAAAGTAAAAAAGGCAAAAAAAAGGGCGATATTTGAAATTTTTTCAGTGTGTCTCCCTGGAAATTCTGACCTTTGGGTTTTGTTTTTTTTTTCTTAATGCTGTTGTTCTTTTAGGAAAAAAAAGACAAACAAACAAACCAAAAAAAAAAAAAAAAAAAACACCAAAAAAAAACCAACCCCCCAAAAAAAGCAAGTGGGGGATTTCCATTCTCTGGATGTATGGAGCAGTAAGATTATCCTTTTGCAATTAGAGACATCTCATAACTCTTCTTTAGTCAACGTCCAAGATTGACAGGACACCTTAAGGGCCTCTCCATCCCGATGCACGTGCAGAGAAAAGCTCTTTATTCCCTCTTCAAGGGGCAGTGGTGCTGACTGAGGAGGTGAACACCTCCACACCACCCAAAGGAGCTCACCACTGCCTCCCAGCTGAAGGTTACTATCTCAAATCCAGCTCAAACTTGAGATGTGCACCCTCCCTCCCTTCTTTCAGCCAAAACAATCCAAGAAGATCTACCGATATAAGGAGTGAGAGATACCACTTTGCCCGAAATGGTTGGAGCATGCATCCAAGGTTTCATATCTGAAACTGGGGAAGAAACTGGAGAGCCCCAAGACTCACCTTGCTTCTTTTGAGGAACAAGCTCTTCTGCCAAAACTAGCCTGGAGCAATCGCTTTCCTTGAGGAGAACAAGGAATATGACTCTGATGAGTAAAGTCTTGCAATTCTGCAGACTTTCAAAAGGCTCTCGGAGATATAAGAATACAAATCTGATGGAAAGCTAATGAAACTTTCACTCCTAAATCTCTTAGGTCCTTTTGAAACTTTGCTCACTTATCTTCAAAGCCCTGTTCAAGCATAAGCCTTGGAAATTTGCGTGGGTGATACTATATAGGGATTAGCAGCCATTTTATAGATGAGGAAACTGAGGTGAAGTGACGTGCCAAAGGCCACACAAGAAGTCGTGTCAAAGGACTCAGATGGAGGAGGATTAGCAAAGTAAGAGAGGGGTGTTTCATCACTTAAAAAAATTTGGAGAGAAGAACGAGTGTTCATCAGATTTTTAATTAAAAATCTAGGCTTTTTGACAGTAAAATACTATCACTCGCTTAAAATTTCTACTTTCGAAAATTAAGTTTGACATTTTCAGTTCTTGGATGGGTTTTTTCCTTCTCTTTCTGTATTCTCATTACTGTTTCTTCTGTTTCTCATTTTCTAACTTTTTTTTGGGGCGTTTTTTTTGGAAAGGGAGTGGAGAAAGACAGATATAAGACACAAATTAATGATAGAGATCAAAAAAAACTAAAAGACGGGAAAAATTTCTGTATAAGTGGACAATAATCCGCTGTATGGTATTGCGAGGATAGCAAGAAAACTTTGCTGAAGTGGTTAATAATAATGGGAATATTGTGATCCAATCACCTGAGAGTGTAAAAGACGCTTTATTTACAGAAAGAGAAAATATCAACCGATATAGTTGGAAAAAATAACGAGTTTTGGCGCGCTTAAATCTTTCAGATCTGAAGCTGGCAGTACATTTCAGTCTAACTAGAAGCCTTAAACATTTGCTGTGTGCATAACTTAATTATGTTAAACATCTAAATAACTGGAGAGAAAAAGGTGGCTCACGAGCGTGGAGAAAAAGCAGGTTCCATTGGGGCAGAGGTGATAAGGTTTTACTCCCTCTTGGACACAAGAAGCATGGGTAATTGCCTATGGAACTCTGAGGGATTATCTGGCAGTGTGAGTGAAATTATAATGTGCAAAAAAGCGGTTATGTCTTTAAACAGAGAGCTCAGGTTCCAGTGGCCAGTGCAGTGCAGAACAACTTGTCCTAATTATGAGCATTTATTTTGCTTCATCCCCTGGTTTTTCAGCCCACACAGTGTTCCCTGAAAGTACAGCGATCCTAACGATGGCACTCCAGCAAATTAATTTAAAGGCAGCTTGGGGATACCTGCATGAACTTCAGCGACTGCGGTATAAACATCCCCAACTGTGGGGCAAAGAATGGGAGCGAAGAATGGGTGACTCACACGCCAAGGCAGGAGTGTGCCAGGCAAAGTCTTTCCAGGAAAGCGTGGAAGGAACCAGCCTGTCTCCCAGGCACAGGAACTAGTTGGGCAGGGGCTGACTGGTAGGATGTTGTGGAGGAAGTAGTTGTTCAAAGCTAAAAGTACCGAAACTTCCATGCTGAGGAAAAAATTATGGGTTGGTTAAAAGATGAGCATGGGGCTGTGCTTGCTTGGTAAAAAAGGGATAAAGAGTAAGAGAACTGTCCAGGTTGACATGATGTCTTCAAACTCTTCCACAGAGCAGGCTACAACCCCTCTGGGGAGCAATTGAATGCATTAATCCCTGTCTAATGGAAGGGAAGTGCTGGAAAGACTTCATAACTCGCTCAAGAATTCAGGAGTCATGAAGTATCTTTGTGAAGTTAGGAGCCCCTCTCACTGACTGCTGAAATCAGTGAGACCTCAGAGTAGGATACATTAAGTCATGTTTTAAAACTCGTTTGACACTTCAAACCTTTTTAAGTTTCTTAGAATTCCTCTCCAGCCCAGATCCTTGGAAGGACTGATGCGCTTAACTCCCACGGACATCATCCTCATCTTTAACCTACCTTTCAAAATCTGACCCTGATTCGGTACTTCAGGGCCTTTGGCCTTGTTTCCCGAAGGTGTTGAGGAATATCTGCTCAGCATCAGGGCTTTCATCACCTACCCCTTGAATCTCCATCCTGAGCACTTGGGGCTAGTGGCCTGGTCCCAAGCCTATCACTGCCAATAGAAAGATTTCCATTGGCTTCAATGGGCCTTGGAACAGTCTTTAAATCCTCAAATAACCTGCTCTGAAAGAGTCTATCCCCAAAATTAATCAAGGGAAGGAAGGTCTGTGAAAACACAGCCATCTACGTTCCCAGATCCCTCCCAACCCCTCCCTTCCCCTCCCCCACGTTTCAAGCACTTCTGCAGGTGATTTCTGTAATTTTAATTAATTTTAATTGCCTGATTAATTTAATTGAAACACCACGGAAATTAAATGCACACATTATGGCGTGTAATTAACATTAAGGCAATGACACAAACTGGCCGGAGTGGAGCGAAGGTCTGTACGCTCTGTTAGTGATTCATGCTCTTCTATTGTTGGTGCTCAGGAACACGAGTTAGGAAGGAGTGTGAGATGGGCTGGTTTTGCAAGAGGTGCTGCTTGTTGGGAGAAAGCCACAGCAGGCTGGGATGAATTATGGGTGGCATGGCATGAAGCCTTGTTGATGAAACCTGCCTTGATCTGGAGGGTTTCGTCATGCCACCTGGTGAAATGAATGTGGGGTATGGGGTGGGGTGAGGGAAGAAGGAGAGCTTTCCTCAACAGAGAAGAAAAGCTTCTCAAGACAATGCCAAAACAACAACAATTGGGATAAAACTTCCCTTCTGCAAGAAGTGTAAAAACTGCCTCTTTGGAAGAGGGCTGTGTTCCGTCTTTCCGTCTCTGCCAGGAACCATGGATGTATTTGCATGTTAATTTTGAGTGTTCATTAGAGTCATTTTTTTATTTTCCTAACCTGAGGCTTTTTTTATTATCAGGAGGGTGGATGGATATTTTGCACGATAAGATCTTGTTTGTTGGGTTTTTCCTTGTGTTGTGCTTTTTTTTTTTTTTTGCTTTTTTTCCTCCCCTTGCTTTCTTTCTCTAACCTGGTGTGTCAAATTCCAGTCTGTGTGAAAGGTGAGGGCGTGTTAGAGAAGACAATGAAATGTTCTGCATATGCAGGGAACTCTGGAAAAAGCTCAGGGCTTTGCTCATCCCACCCCACTCCACCCCTGCCACTCCCGAAGAGCAACACAACACAGATGGGTGAGATCATTGCTCCAAGGGGGTAATAAAACCAAACCAGAAAGGGTAATTTAGCAACCCTATATATGGAAAAATTGGCCAGTTTTGTGCAACCACCGACTACTGCAAAGATGCCAAGCTGACAGAGGTAGACCAGATAGGATCTTTCAGAGCACTTCTGGTAAAGGCAGGGAGACTCCCCCTTAGACATTTTATACAATTGAAACAAATAAATCATTTTGGCCATTTTTCTTATCTCTTTTGTGGAAGAGTCAATTCAGAATAACACTCTGGGTTTGAACCGAATCATCCTCAGCTTTAACCTGGTGTAAATGAAGATGAATCCATCCCTAAGACTCTAAATCTCTTCTGCTTACCACTAACATACTCATTCAAGAGAAAATCGTGGAGACTTTCCCAAGACAGAAAAACTTCTCATTCTCTTCTCATAGCTAGAAGTTCTGCCAGACCCAAAAATGTTGTGCTTTTTTATCCCTGACTCACAGTCTACCAGACCATTCCCAGAGATCATGTCCCCAGCTGCACATACAAGCATGTTCTCGGCACTTTCCAGGGCATGGTAGGATATTGCCAGACAGGGGAATGTGAATCATTAACTGTTCTGCAGGTAAAAAGCCTTATAGCAGTTGGAAAAAAAAAAAAAAAATCCCACAGAAAGTAGAACTCTGCAGAATCAAAACCCATCACTTTTAAGAAAGCAAAATAGAATGTCCGCCTCAATACCCAATGGCTGAAGAATAATTACAAGGCAGTGATAGGACGTTTCCTNCCTCAATACCCAATGGCTGAAGAAGAGCCATCCCATTCCCATAATTACAAGGCAGTGATAGGATGTTTCCCTTAGGTTTGAGGAGACCTGCATTAAACTCTCTGCCCTCTCCAAGTGGATTCAAACTCATGCCTCCCACGCATGAAGAGCCTCCTAACCAGGCAGCATTAAGTATTTCCAATCCCTCCCAGTTGATGCTGTTCCACTTTGCAGCCCTAACCTGGGTCTGGGATCCAGGTGCCTCCCTCCCAGGAGAGCAGCCTAATCAGCAGACTAGTGACTCACCCTGGCTCTTTGTGTGAGCTCTGAATTATTGCCTGCCAGGTGGAAGGGCTCCAGAGCCTTCCAGATCCTGCTGCCCTCGGATACCCTCCAGCCCAGAGGCTAGACCACTCAGCAGCTGGTTGGGAAACATCTGCTGAAATCAACTTTCTTCCTGATTCAGCTGCCTCCTCACCAAATATCCTACTCATCTCCCTGGGGAGTGCTATGGGAGCATGCTGCCTTTCATTCTTCCCCTCGGAGGTCTTCCAAGCTCAAAAAAACTTAGTATTTGTCCATGCATACAGCAAATGGACTAATTCCTGAGGGTGCTGGTTAGCACTTTGTCTGTGGGTTTTCTGCTACTGCATATTTACATGAAATAAGATTTTTTAGACAGAAGGGGTGGAATGCATTCACTCTTCTTTTCATCCAACAGTATGGGCACTCTCTAAGAAAAAATAAACACTTGATTTTCATCCAACAGTATGGGCACTCTCTAAGAAAAAATAAATACTTGAGTTTCCCACTTCCTGCACAAAAATGCCAGTAGCTGAACAACCTCTCATGGAGAAAGATGTATCCTACTCTTATTTCGCCTTCAGCTTTTGATTACTCAAAAAAAGACGCTCTGGAATGAAATTACCAGGAGATTTAACCTAAAATGTTCAAGGAATATCAGGAAACTTTCACCTATGACCAAAAAGTAATGGTAAAAAATAATGGACCATCATTTCCAGGTCCATCTTTTCCAGGTGCAGTTTTAAGGAGGAGCCCCAGGAAGCTCCAAGTGCCACCGTTAGGTCCCTCCTCTGCCCCCAGGCACTCTGTGATTCACAAAGGACCAGCAGCTGCCCTGCCCAGTGCCACAGCTTTTCCTTAGATCCCCAAAGCCAGAGGAAGAGCAGCTGCAGAGCAGCTCTCCACGTGCACATGTGAGATGTCCTAGCTTGACCCCCAACTCCCTTTGGAGCCCCGAGGGGAAAGGACAAAGTTCCTTGGTGTGGGGACCACGGAGAGGGAGCAGGGTTTTAACCCTGCCTTTGAACAGAGAAGCACAGGATGGTTGAGGTTGGAAGGGACCCCTGGAGGTCTCCTGGTCCTGCTCAAGCAGGGCAGCCTGGAGATGGTTGCCCAGGACCACGTCCCAATGGCTTTTGAACATCTCCAAGGAAGGAGACTCCACAATCTCTCTGGGTGACCTGTGCCAGGGCTTTGTCACCCTCACAGTGAAAAGGGCTTCCTGATGCTGAGAGGGAATCTCCTGTGTATCAGTTTGTGGCCTTTGCCTCTGGTCCTGGAAACATCCAAAAATATAGGGGAGTGTAAACATTCCTATATGAGACAAATATCCTGGTGAAATCTGGGCTTATTTTTTTGTTTTTAAACAGGGAAAACAAAAGGCCTTGGTTGTCCCCGTTGTGGCAATGAACTACATTGCACCATTGCCACCAAATCTATGGACGATTTCCAACCACATACAACTTTTGACAAAGGTAATGATATTTCTAATTTTACATAGACAATTAACCACTGCCATGACAGAACAACTATATTGACTTCAGTGTCGGATGTAGGTTCTGACCAAGGCATTGGATAGGAGGAGGATCTGAAGCCCATTGCAGACATTGACAACTAGGGTTACTACTAAGTTTGCAACTGAGTTACCTTTTCACTTATACATTGAAAGGATATTTTTATTCCAGAATTAAGTTTGGCTCTGAAGGGCGTTTTGATTTCTCGTTACTCTGAAATATACTACATTCCTAGAAATTGTTCTAATTCAGAAGAAAGTAGAAGAAAGTCTATCTAATCCTGTACAGATGCATCTATAGGGATGGGACTTTGATCAACCTGGTGTAGTGGAAGGTGTCCCTGTCCATGGCAGAGGGTTAGATGATCTTTAAGGTCCCTTCCAAGGCAAACCATTCTATGATTCTATGAAGTGGATGACTTCCCAACCCTATTATTGCATTTCTTGCTTTCTGAATGCTTGGTCACCCAACCTGAACTATACTGAAGCTTGTTGCTTGCTCAGAATAAATATCAGCTTCCATATGGATGCACAACTCAGTTTATTTATTAGGCACCATCTCCTGAATAATATTTATCAGCTTCCAGAGACACCCCAAAATAGAATTGTATAATCAAGCTGGCAGGGGAGCAGGGAGAGGCTAAAACCAAGCAGGGGGCATTTAAATAAAAGAACCATAGATCTTATACTGATTTCCTGACTTGAGTAGAGATTTTTTGAGTTTGACTCTGAGGCAAACAACATAGACATCCAGAGCTATACAGCATTAGATCCACTGTGTTCAGCAAGAACCCATGGCTCTGGAAAGATCGTGGAGATTTCCCAGAGTTTATCCACAACTCCAAGGCAGGAATCATTATTCTTAAACACTCCTTATGGATATATCCTTATGGATATAAGTTGGATCAGTACTCTGTAATAATAGAGACTACAAATACCTGGAGCAGAAATAATATTTGGAGCAGGGAACAGAAGCCAGGATGAAAGCATCTCAATCAGCAGGGAACAAACTGGGAGTAAACATGCTGAGCAAAAGCTGATGGGCTTGGAGTTCCTCTCTTGTCCTCTCTGCCTCCCTGGAGCAACAGGTGACTCAGATTGTCACAGTTCTCATGTCGAGACCTTAACAGGAGCTGAGAAGACAAATGAAAAACTGTGAATCCCCTTCAGCATCAGTCCCAGTAAAGCAAGTGCTGAGCAGCACCAATGCCAACCTGCCCACTGCTGGTGGGGGCCAGACTGTTTCCTCCCCCACCATGCCCATGACCGAATCACGACAGATCAGATGACTTTCCACCTATATTCTCACCCAGAGTAACTGTCTGAATTCTGGAGAGCCTCATTCAGGTTTCTGGGTTTATACCAGAGGCACAAATGCCCTCTAACTCCCCCAAACTCCTCCCTTGCTTCCCAGGAAGCACAAACCCAGGATGCCGCAGGACAATTAAAAGGCTTGCACTGCTGAATAAACAGTGACAAATTGTAGATTAAGAAAAAGCCTGTTATTTGTGTAAAAGAGGCAGCCTTTGCCGCCAAATGGATTCATCTGTCACTGCTACTGATTGCTCACTTTCCACTGAACGTCCCCTAAGAAAAATGTAAATCCTATGTAAATCCTTTGTTATCACCCGACAATGTGCGTATCACAAGCCACATGGGTTAGAACACAGGTCCATTTTTCTCCAGACTACACCACTTCTCTTTCAAATTTCAAGGTCTTAATGTCTCAAGAGTGAGGTGGCAGAAGGCGTTCAACCCCCCTGGGACAGACTGAGAGAGGAAAGCCCTCACAAGAGGAGGAGAAAAGGAATCTCTTTATGGGTTTTGCTGCTGCAATCAGCCCCACTGCAGTTTATTCTCTTCAGGGAGATGAATGGAGGCTGAAATTCAAACCCAGCACTCAGAAGAAGAGCATCTCCCCACGGTGAGGAGGAAAGCATAAAGAAGATGAGGGAGAGAAAGCTAAACAACAGGGGAACTGTGCAGAATTCATGTGCCTCAGCACTTTCCCCAAAAGTTCATTCCCATCTCTATGCCAGGTTGCCACCTTCACACCACATTGCCTGGGTTATGATGGAAAAATATAAAACATAAATGTAGTGGCCAGCCCCATGTTTGCAGAAAAACGAGCAATAGTTAATCAAATGAATCTGAGGGCTGTGGCACTCAGCGTTTGTTACTGAAACATTTATCAACCACCTTTACTGAGCAACCTGTGAAACACTGGGCCAGCCTGCCCACCAAACACCAGGAAGATCACAGACATGTACAGGTTTACTGAAAGCTACATTAGGTTATCTCCTTCTCAGAACAGCAGGACATAAAATACAAGCTACTTTTCAAATTTTTCTCTCAATACACTCTCATGGCACCCACAGGTGGATTTCAACCTAACTATCAATCTAACAGAAGTCCTTCTAGTTTTGCAGAGGCCAGTATTCCTCTTTGAAAATCCAGCCCCAGAGAGCCGTTTGTGGAGCTGTGATTACAAAGATAAAGAGTGAGGAGTTCCTGTTTGTCAGGTGGGCTTTAAAACCTCAGATTTCTGGGTTTTGTGATTACCTACTTTAATAGGTGTATGGAAAATCACTGTTATTAGATAATAATTTCATGAATGCACACCATTATTAAGGATGACTCCTGACACGTAAGTACAGCTGCATCCAGGGAGTTGCAATTATTATTATTATTATTATTAATATTATTATTATTATTTACACCTTTTGGAACTCAGCTTATTTTAAGGTCACAGGTACCCTGAGGTACCTCTAGCTTACTTCTCATGGTATAAATCAAGTTACCTCTAGTTTAAGCTATAGATGTTTGCTGAAGGAGTAAATGTTTGTGTGCACTTTCAGGCAGTGGTGAGTTGGGGTAATTTACTCTAATGCCACCCACAATTAAAGGCTTTTATTTTCACTCTCTCTTAAGACTACAGACTCTGCTGTTAAGGATGATTTTTGCGTGGTCAAGTAGAACTTGGCCACTTTGATCATAACTGTCAGGAACTGGGATCCACCATGCAAAGAATGGAAAAGGCTCTTCCAACCACGCATTTCTACACCAGTCCTCATCCCCAAACCCAGCTGCAAAGGTCCTTTCCTTTGTATGCTGTTTTGGCCACATAACCCTGCTCTGTGCATCCTTTCTCTGGTTCTGTCACATCACACATAAGCTACTTACCTTCACCTTGGCAGTCATTAGTATTTCTGATTTGGTCTCCTCCATGGGATACACCATTAAAAGCACAGCTGGTGTCCTGCTGGAGAAGCCTGGTATCAGAAACACCACGTTTTCTTTTACACATGTAGATTTAGGGAAGGGCTCCTATTTCTTCACTGTCTCTGATGTTGCTAAACAAATTATCTTTTTTAAGGGGTGTACTGAAGTGTCTGAGAGTGTCTGAAGGAAGAATTCAACCTCATGCTAATTAGCTAATTGCACTAGCAGCATCTCTCGTTCCTCACAGCTTTCAACCATTTCTGCAAGATTCATCCTGCCCATCAACCCTCAACTCTCTCTGCCACCGTCACGCTCTGTGTGGCTTGAGTTCCCTGTGAACAACAGGGACATGATGCTGTGCAGGGGTTCCAGGGCAGGGAGGAAAGCAAAAGTTTGATGCCTTTGTGGCCATCTCTGTTTTGGTAGACGCAGAAGCAGACACACAGCAGCCAAGAATGAGCACTGGTCTAACAGCTGTTAGACCTGGGAACAGAGAAAGTGTTTTGCCTGCCGAGCTATGATATAGTTACAGGCCAACTCCAAAGCAAAATTGCTGAAACACTTGAAGAAATCCTGTCTTTTTAAGGGTCTTCTGCCAGTAAGAAGCCCATAGTCCAGCCATGGACATGCACACTGTGCAGAGACTGCCAAGAAACACAGTATCAAAAATTCCTATCTACTCTTATGGAAGGCAGACCCAAAACTGTTCAAGACAAGCACAAGATGACAGATGCCACCACTAGGCCATACAAGATGCCTGAATGGTCATATCAGGCATCGTACAGGTCACCCATGGTAGGGTTCACACCCAAAAATTAACACAGGCTTAGACACAAAGCACTATTTGGCTGAGGAAAATGTAAACTTGAGGCTTTATACGAAATGCATCGAAGAGATGTGGCCAGGGACACTGAGGATCATATTCACAAAGTACTTGTGTGCCTTCAGCTCTACACAGGCCCAGAAGTGGCCTTCTACACAGGTTGCAGAAGTGAGTGAAGAGAGGTTATGAAGTATCTAAAGTCCTGCTGATCTCAGTACTGTTGAAGATCAAGGAGTGAGTGCCTACCTCTATGAGATTTTGGAAAGTTTTCCAAGCTCTCCTCTCCATTTTAAGAAGTCTAAATATCTTCAATAATCTAGCCCCAGTAGTCAGAGTAAGCTGTATACAACAGCGTTCTCCCAAATTAAAAAACTAAACACCAGATCCAAGCAAAGGACTTAAGTGCTAATTTTTTGTGTGTCTGGCCCTGGAGCAGAAGCTGAAAGCACAGCATTAGGCCCTTAGGCTCTCCCTGCCTGATGCATAGGGAGTGTTAGGGAGCTCAGAGAGTGGAGCTTTTCCTTACACCTCCTCTCTGGTCCTGCTACAGCCTCAAGCCTGGAGGCTTAAAACCAGGAAGTCTGCCACAACAGGGAGCAGCCCTGGGGCGAGACTCCATGCGGTGCATCGGAAGCCACGGAAAGCAAGCCAATTTGGAAATGCTGAGCACAAAGGGTGTGCCCAAACTCCAACCCGTCCTAAACTACATGAATCAGGTCTGCAAAGTGAAATATCTCCCTCCACTTAGGTTCCAGAGGGCCGAGCCCACTCCCGAGGGGAGACATCTGGAAGCACTCAGAGCTGTGCTTTGCTCACTCTTTTTAAACATGGACCAAGACAGGGGTGCACACACCTTTTTTTTTTTTTTTATCAGGAGACAAGTTAGCAAAATCGCTGGCCCATGAAGTGAGAAATCTGGCTTCAGTGCTTTCTTCAGCCTGGAGGGATCCAAACCACATTTCCCACCTCCCAAGAGAGGGCCCAAACCAAGGGGGGTAAAATGAGGTTGAGATTGGGGAGATAGGATGTGCAGCCGTCTCTTCTTCTTGAAGCTGCAGAGAGGTGCATTCCGGGGGGCACAGGGAGATCAAAGGAACCTCCCGGAACCCAGACGCACGTAGACCACCGCTAGCAATCTCGTGGTTGTGCTCTCAGCTGGCCAGCGTGGGCTCTGGGTTAGAGTTGCTCTAGTTAGAGCCTTTCATATGAAAATCAGTCATAGGGCAAAAAAGAACAGAACCACATCTCACAGCAGGGAGAGGAATCCAGTGTCTCCATTGCTTCTCCTCGCCGGAGGTGCCTGTATCAAAGAGTCGGGAATCAGGGAGCTGCAGAGAGCTGTGAGATAATATTTTTGAATCTGTGGGCATCTTTGTTGTTTCTTTGGTGGTGGTTGTGAACAAAACAATGCATGAAAATATGGGCCAGCTCGGCAATTTGGTGTTCCAAACTCAAGGAGGGGATGTAGTGAACAACGTTAGAGACTAGAAGCAGGTAAAGATCCATTCATGTTGCTTTTTTACATTTTCTGGGCCCTGTAAACTAACCATAAGCAAGATTTCCTTACAGCAAATTAACTTCTTTTTTTACTTTAAATCCTGTGTGAGTCTATATTCCCTGGAATCACATGGGAGAGAGAGAAAGGACATGCTGGGGACATCTGGTCCTGCTGAGACCATGAAATGGGTCATGTACTTGGGGCAAAATGTTGGACTCCAGCAAAAGCTGCTGCCGAAGCATGGATGTCCCAGCAAGTGTCCACCAACAGACCAGGCCAACCAGACATATCTGGCTCATGAGGTGGGGGAGAAAGGACATGGCTCCATTCCCATTGTGTGGACACCAGTTACCTCTGTGGAGCAGGAGGTGAGAGAGAGCTGGAGAATTCTTACTTTCAGTTGCTGAGACTTTAATGATCAATTCCTTTCTTACCCCATTTGTATCCCCATTCTTTTGCTGTTTTTCACAGCTCTAACAACCCCAAGGGCTAATTCTCCCTATACTAATGAAAGATAGGATTAATCAGTGGGTTCTCCCACGAACTCATCTCTCGACTTCTTTCTGATGTGAGCCCAGGAGCAGAGAAACTGGTATGCCCAGGTAGCAGCTTTCCCTCCAGAAAATTCCCTTGTTTGGGGACATTTTTGAACCCCTTTGTGATTTTCAGCCAAACAAAAGGAAGAATATTAGTCCACAAATGAATATGAGGAATCATTTCAGACAACTGTGGTCCAAATCTCCAAATACACTCATGGAAGTGTATTTGCATTTACCAGTGTGGGCATTGCAGATGGAAATATTGCCTGTGGAAACACTAACAATATTTTCTTGCATGTAAAGCTCTGAGAAACTTGTTCAATTCGATGGAAAGCCTTCATATCACATGGGAGTGTATATTTTTGTATATGCTCCTGTATAGCAGAAAGGTTGCCTTAACAGAATCCCTGGCCTTACCACCTACTCTAGATTTTTAGGCACAGAAAAGAAGCAAAGTTTAAACCGCCTCTCCAAGGATGGGACATGTCCAAGCAGTTCATGGCCTGGAACCTAGAATTTCCCATGGCCGTGACATGCATTCACTGTGTTTTCTGAAATGAAATTTCTCTTACTTCTCTGCATATTTTAGTGAATTCACCCAATCTCATTTTTCAACATTTGCATCTATCGCCATTCATCTTGCAAATTAAAATATTTCTGCATGACACTCTGACACACTGGAGGGAGAAAAAAAAAAAAAAAACAACACAAAAGCATTTCTCAAAGTAACAGAACTACAGAGCTTTTCAAACTTCCTGTTTTATAGCCCTGATAGAAAAAGTACACTGAGTTCCTATGAAGCACCCTCCTGACATTTCCAGACTTATTAGCCAGTTTTCACACTGACTTCAATCAACCTCTTTAATCCTCCAAGGAAAGAGCATTTTTAATTCACCGATTGGCTGATAAGCTTGAAGCCAAAAAATGATTTACACGTAGATGAATTGTGCTTACAAGATGGAACTTCGAGCATTAGAAGCGGATCTGAATTTCCTATCTGTCATTTTATTTGCCACATTCATTTTTGCTCTGCCATTACCCTTGCTGATTATGATCTTTCAGCGCTATTGGGCTCCTGCTTCCACAGTTTTTAATCTGCCTTTAATCCCATAGATTTTAAATATTCCCCGGCACCGAGAGACTGGAGGCAATTAACTGCCCTTCTGATGCTCTCCTTATCAGTTGCCTCCTTGTATCTCTCAGAAGCAGCCTCAAGACACTTCCAGGCTGACAAATACTACCAGCATTTCTGATGAAGCAGCCGCAGCAAATGCAATGTGAAGTCCAGCTGCGTAACCTGATTCTAAAAAATCCAGTCATTCAAAAAAATAAATAAATGCAGCACAGGCATCTAAACTCCTGTTCCATTTTGACTTGATGCAAATAGAAATAAACAAAATATTTCTTTAAGTTTTTGGGTCGGGGTTTTTTTAGGCTTTTCCTTTGGCTTTTTTTTTTATTTTCTCTCCTTTATTTTTCTTTTTTTCCTGAGAGATAATTTCTGTCCCTTCCAATCTGATTGCTGTTTCAAATTGAAAAATGAGGCTGTTTTCCTCGATCTGCCAGGGCATTTCTGATGCCCGGAAAACAGATCTTCTGGGCAGCCAAAGATCCTTGGATCAGAATCCACATCTTTTTGTTCTCAAGCACTAACAATAAAAAATCGGCTGCGCTAGTTCACCTACCACTAGTTGATGCAGCGTAAATTTTCCTACCTTTCTAAATGATGTCCACTTAAATTTGGGTTTTGTAAACTCAGTTCTACGCATTTTTCCATTACTTCAAAGATCTGATACTATAAATAAAGAATCAAATCAGTGTGACACAGCTCATGAAAAGATGTTTTTCATTAAAAACCATCTGTTTATTCACTAATGTATACATTTACATAACCCTTCAAGAATGCTAAGCTTTCATTCAAATAGGTCACATGGCAATAGTTGGGAAACATACAGAATTAAATGCAAGGGGCCCAATTCTCCATGGCTTTGCACCTAAGTAAATCAATAATAGCCCAGCAAAACAAGGGAAAGGTGTTATTATTTTCATCTCCTTTGTGCAGGCACAAATTACTACCTCTGAGATAAAAGAATTCATTTTTCTAGTAATATATATACATATAAGTATATATGTATACCTATATAAGTATACATATCTATGTGTGCATATCTATATCAGTTATAGACAATTGAGACTTCATCTTTAGAGATAATAATTTGACTAAAGCGTAGAAGACAAAAGTTCTACCTAATTCATAAAAATTCCATCCCTAAACTCTGAGCTGGTAGGATGGTATGGAGTGGGAAATTTAACTAGGGTAAATATTCCCATTCTCATCTTGTTCCTAGAACAGCTAAAAATGGGTATGTGAAGTTCATGTTCTTCTATTTATTAATTATCTTTATTTTATTTACATGCACAAAATAAAGGGTAAAGTGTGTGTTAGAGTGAGGGAAAAGGAGGCAAAATCCCTGTCAAGAAAGGAAAAAAGTTCTGGTTCATAATCCATTTTTTGGGAACTTAAAATCAGCAATATTTGTCAAGGGCAAAGGTCCTCCCAACTTAGGATCCTGTTTTAATAAAGGCCAAAAGCAAACACGTACTGAACGTAAGAAAAGTGCAGGCACATGATGGTACTTCCCAAATCTGCCAGAAATTTGCAGTTCGAGAGTTTCTGAGCCAGAGAGCATGTCCTTATATTTAACAACTTTAAATAGCTTTCTCTTCCATTAACTTCTCCAGTGGCCCCCCTAAGCCGTGCAGATTTTAAGCACCGACAGCATCCCGTGACAGTGAATTCGTCAGTGCAGCTCCCCGGCAGAGCCGCTGATGTTTGGGGAAGATCTGCTGGGGTGTATCACTTTGTGCTGGCTCGTTCCAAGCACTGGATATATCAGATCCCAAAAAAAGGTGCAGAAACACAAATTCTTGGAGTAAATTTATATTCCTCTGCTGAATCGAGTGAAGGCATTCCAACTAAGTCAGAGGAACTTGAACGATTCCTGCTTGCTCAGTAGCTTATCTGAGGTTAGTGGAACTATGCTGATTCTCATTAGCTGAAAATTTAGCTCAATATTTTACTTTCGAACGTGTCTTACAGAATTAAGAACTCCATTCCAGTCAAGCTGATATATTGCGCTCACAGCTGCAGGAGTCGAGCAATTAAATTGATAATATTTGATGATAGTGTATGTATGTGTGTGGGGGGAACACATTCAATTTTGTTTGGCTCTCAAAACAAAGTCTCTGATTTTTGCAAGGTTGCAATTCTCTCTCCATGTGCAATTGAGCCTGTCTTTCCCTTCCAAGGGGAGTGCCTGCATACTGGAATTAAATTTACTCATGACTATCAGGCAGCCATCTATGACCGATTTGTTCTCACAATCTTCAAGGCAGGTACGGAAGAATCAACATCAGAACAAGTTTTCTCTCTCCATATGCATCAGTTTGCAAAGGCTGTCCCGTAGGTCAACAGGTAGCTCACCCTTTGTGCAATGAGTTTCCAGTGTCTTAACTCAGAACACCTCAACAAAGTCCTGGGAGGAGATACTTTTCTTTGGTGGACACATGTCCCATCAGAACTGGACCACAAGTAACATCCTTATTTCCCATACCCCAAACCAAAAAAAGAAAAAATTAATTTTGTCCATTACTGGCCTGGACGAGGTTTGGACCAGCAATATCAAGGTAGAAGTACCTCATTAAAAGACTCTTTGTTTCCTTTCCCTCTTGTGCATTCCTGATTAAAGCCCAGAAGAAAGCAGCCAACCGTTGGTCTTGGATCCTGAGCCAAAAGAATCCGAGTCAATGAAAATATTTCTTATTGATGCCACAGCCTCCAGAATGTACTGCCAGTGAGTTACTATGATGTTTGTATGGACCACGTTTCCTGATTATTATTCCCTGGCTCTTTCTATTTACAGATGGAATAAAACATATGTAGAAAAACAGTTCTTCTTTGTTGTACATTTTTGCAGTGTCTAATATAGGCACAACAGCAGACTTTGAATGTTGTAATAATATTAGAGATAAAACATAATCGTACTGGTCGTACAGAGTTCAGCTGTGGAGTTTTCTACCTGCAGTGATTAGCATCGTTTTCAATCACAGAAAATAATTGTTATTTGCATTACTTAGTGTTCCTTATTAATTATAATAGTAGTTCAATTTTATTAGTGCCTGGGATAACAAATAGTCAACAATATTTTAAAATTAATATACAAAATAGTCATGGAGATATGTTTACTGCTGACCTGCAGATACTTCAGGGCTGAAATGCACCAGCATAAGAGTAGGAAAGGACAGGGGAATAAAAAGGTGATAAACTGATCCTGAAATAATTGGTGCTAGTTTAAAGATGAAAATAGATATGTATATATGTACTTAGTTGAGTGATGCCACATATCAAATTCATATGATACATATGAATGTATGGTTCGTATGATACACAGCAGAGGAGTTTGTATAAAAATAGGTTGGGTTTTAGAGGAAATAATAGAGCTTTGGTTAGATTTAGAATTTTGCTTTTGTTGTCCTTTTTCTCAAGAAAACATAAACAATTACCCAACAAAAGAGCAAATTGTGGCAAGAGCAAACAGACCGAAGGAAGAAACTTTGTTATATAACACGACGAACCTGTGGTAACCATCCCCAGTGTGTGTTGTTTGCTGTGACTTACAGCTTTGCTTAAGCATTTTAAAGATTCTTGCAGGTCTTTTTCAAGCTGCCAGCTCTAGCCTAGGAATTATGGTAATGTGCCACTTCTGAGCCCTCGGCAGGATTTGCAACAGAGAAATCACATCAGCCTATGCTGATTAACAATTCCATTCCATCCAGAGATTTATATAAAAAAACTATCTTACATTTTGCTTTTTAATAAGAACGATCGCTATCTCAAATTGAGTCCCAGCAAATTTTAATAAAGGCCCAAGGTTGAGTGGCATTTTGCATGCTGATTTAGCTGTGATTGCTTGCTTTTGATGAGCACCAGCCGGGCATGTATAGCTTTCCTCAGAGCAGGTTTAAAGACCAGTAGTAAGGAAAAGGATAAAAATAAAAACTTCCAACTGAAATTCGAGGTCTTTTCTCTCTATGATTGATTACTGAATAAATACCTACACATATCTCTGCATTCAACCCACAAGTAATATTCCCTACAGCAAAACAGCTGTTTTAATGGCTTTTAATATACTCCACTGTCAAAATATGTTAAGTTTGAAGGCTGCAATTATTAAAAAAAAAAAGATATGATCAATCTATTTATCTACCTATCTTCATGACAACTCCTCATTTTAATCAGCTGAGTATGGATTGGAATAAACTGATGCTTTTATGCTGCATTTGTATGAGGGTCCCCATTTAGTAGATTTTTTTTTTGCCATTGTTTTGGGTAGCACCTTCAGGGCTCCGAGTAATAGTGGCACATAGGTGTGATAAGGTGTCGGGTTTCTGTCATTACGCAATAGAGACGGTTTTTGTCGGGGGCTCTTAAAAAAGAAGAACAAATTGTCAGCGTACAAGATTTTTGTAGTCACATTTTCCCCTCTTTGTGTTTTGAGTAAAAACAGGCATTGGAAATATTTATTTGGAGAAAACTGTCTTCTGAAGGTACGAGGGGAAAAAAGAGGTTTTACAAGACAGTTGAAGTCAGAGCTCAGTGGCTCTGTGTGTCTGTGTGTGTGTGCGTGTGTGTGTGTACACCTTATGAAAGCAGCAACGCCATAAAAGTGATCAGGTAAAGCATTCCCATTTGTTTTGATTCAGCTTTTATGGTTCTTCTTTTTCATCCCTCTCAATAAATTGTATTTCAACTTCTCTCATTAAAATAGTAACCCTTTCTTGCTCCAGCTTGGGGAACAACACAGGCAAAAACCCTTTCATATAGGAACCATCCATCATCATTAGAAATAATGATCCTCCCACACAGTAACTAGTGCAACGTACGTGAAGGAGCAACTAATTCCCACCCAGTTTCCTTTGCCTCTTTCTCTTTGAGGGATTGCAAATGATAATTTAAAGAAACAGTGTGTGAAAGACGCCTTCAGTCACAGGAAAGCTATTTCCATCTTGTAAACTGGGAAATCGCGTTAGGTGAGACAAAAAGGATCCCGTGTGATCTCACTGGAGACATGGGCCTATTTCCCAGATTAATGCCCTGTGTTACTTTAGCACACACAGGGAACCATTTTTCCTGAACTGGTTTTTTGTCACAGGGAGTAACAGAGGAAAACAATTAAAAGTAATGGCCAGGACACTGAGAGGCAGCTCCCAGTAACCTGCCTTTAGCCTACCTGAGGCACATCATTTAAGCACGTACTTAAGTCCAATGCTGAAGCCCACATACTTTAATCCAAGCGTATAGAATAGTTTGGGCTGGAAGGGACCTCAAAGATCATCCAGTTTCAGCATCCCTGCCATGGGCAGGAACAATTTCCACTAAGCCAAGTTGATCAAGCCCCATCCAACATTGTCTAGAATACTTCCAGGGATGAGGTGTCCACAGCTTCTCTTGGCAAGCTCTTCCAGTGTCTCACCACTCACAAAGAATTTCCTTTTTACATTTAATCTAAATCTACCCTTTTCAGAGTGAAGCTGTTATGCTGAAGCCCACATGTCATTTTAATTGATCAAGACCCTACATTAAGGCACTTCTCTAGCTTCTCTATATGGTTTGCGGAGAGAAGAGCATAACTTGGAAGAGAAATTTTGGATGTCCATTAAAGGGCTCCACGGAGGCTGCCCTTCCTAAAGGACCTCAGTGCTTGCTGATGACATCTAACAGAAAACACTTGGGGGAATTTCAACAATTAAAATAATCCCAATCGCCAAGCCCCTCTTTCCACCCTCTCACCCTGGAGGTGCCTGAGTCCATCGTGTGCCTGGCTTGGCTTGGGCAGCCCCACTGCGATCCAGCATGGCAAGGCAAGGTGGCACCAGAGTCCCCTGAGGGACCCAATCCTGGAGAAACTCTGGGAACACACCTGCCTCTCACTCACAAGATCACACCCTTCAAGAATGCAGTCGTAGTTGCTTTCTTCTTTTAAATGCAGCTGGCAGGGGAGGAGGCAGCAGTGACAGTGCCCTGTGCTCCTGTAATAACCCCAGGATTAAAGCACTCACCCGGGAACCGGGACAGTGGGTCCTGGGCCCTCCTCAGCCCCAGGGATTCAGAGTTCCCATTTCCCATGAAACCATCCTAAACTCTGAGCTACTGGGTGAGGGTGAGATCCGGGGCATGGGAAGGAGAAAGTATTTACTTCCTCCTTCAAACTATGTGGATGAGTAGAGAGAAAGCAATGAAGGAGTCATGGTACCCCAAGGTGACTTTCAAGCAGAACATGTGTCCATGTCCTCGGATTTAAAAAGTGGACCATCCTAAATTTCAGTTTCCTTTTTTTTTTTTTTTTTTTTTCTGCATGAGTATTTTGCACCACAAAGCTATGGACTGAAATTTGAAGGATGTAGAGGGTATAATCTCTAGGATAAACCACTTTATTCATTAAATGCCTCTCCAACTCACTCACAAAATTGTCACTTCCCCTTCCCAAATCCAAATCTCATACTGTGTCCAGATAAACAGATATCAGGCTGACACAAAAGGGGAAATCCCCCAGAAGCCCGGCATCTCTTTCTCCTCACAAAGGGTCGTGGGAATCTCTTCATCTTTCCTGCACAGTCCCACAGCTTGACCAAGGAATGCAGAAATGCTTTCTCCACCCAGCGTCACCTGCAGTCTTGTGGTTGGGGTACTCCCATGGCAATTGGGAAACGTAGGTTTGAACCTCCCAGGCAGAGGCAAACCCAAAACTTGTCTTGCTTTTCTTGGGTAAGTGGTTTTAACCACTGAACTACAACATAAATGGTGAGAGGCTCCTCCTTTTCCTTTGGTGACTGTGTTTTTTGAAGGGAGCAAAGCAAAGCTGACTTTCCTTAGTCCTTTGAAGACCTGCTCAGGTGAAGCCTGGGACCTACCTGTTCCAGCCACACTTTCCTACACCCCTGGTTTGGGCACTTCTACTTTGTGTTTTCTTTCTTGACAGTTTACTGCTCAGTGTGGGTCTTTGGAAGGATTTTTGTAAGGTATTGAATGCACATCACATACTGACATGAGGTCTTAACACTGAGCTGAGGGTCCATTCTGGACACAGGTGCTCAAGAGTTAGGTACTGCTATGAGTTGTCCCGTTTGGAATAAGTATTAAATACCCCGGCGTTAGCACCTTCTGCAAGTGACAAAACTTTCACTGGTGGTGAATCTCTCGGGACTGTGAGCTTTCTTCTCCAGGCCTACCCTTCAAAAAAAGTCCACAGAGCTAAAAACAAGCAGGGTAGGCACAGGGCTTCTTCCAGCAAGATACCTGAACCCATGTGGATGACCTCAGCCAGCTCCAAAAACAGCTGGGAATGTAATGCCTCCTATCCTCGTCTGGATCAGGCCTTAAGGACAGAGTTGAAACTTCAATAAAGGTTTTTATGAAGGAAGGAGGGATAATATACCACAACAGAGATGCCATTGCAAAAAATTGAATGACTTAAGGCAGATACTCAGAAACCATAGAGGTGACTGTGGGATGGCCTGGATCCTCAAAATATTCTGCACCCTGGCTCAGACCCAGTTGGGCAATTCAATGCATAGTTCCTTTATGGCATATAACCAGGTTCAGTGGGACCACTCCTGCTTGCTGTCAAGAATGGGTTTAAATGTGCAGCTGGATTCAAGCCCAAACACTCAATACTTTGCCTAATTTAGCTTAAAAATATATGATAGGGAATAATGCCTGGCAGCGGATGCATCAGAAAAGTGAAACTTCTTATCTGCCAGCATATTTTAAAATAATAATACCAGCTTGTGACTTATCCCAGATGTTTACTTAGGGGAGAAGAGTGTCCTGAAATGCAAGTAAATATGCAGGTGTGAAATGAATTGATATAGTTTTCTTCATTTTAGAGGAAAATACATTTCTGATATCACTATATCACTCTGTCTCTTACTGCTATAATATGCCATGGGAGAATAAGCCACCACTTTCCATTTCTTGTCTTTTGAAGTTAATTTCCGATCCTAACAGTAAATCAGAGTTCTGTAATCTTGCTGATACATTACAGGGGAATGAAAATTTAATTTTTAATGAGATCTTTACTTTAAAAAAAAAACTTACGGAAACGAAGAAAGCTGTGTTCAATCAAAAGTGGGGCTTTGGCATGCGATGGCTAAGTTTAGAATGAAAAGTAACATCAAAGAGATGTCTTTTAGTTTAATTTCAAACAGCACATGCCACCTTGGAAGGGATAAATTCTGGAACATTTCTGTAAAATCTAGAAAATGTCATTAAAGCCTAAGGAAATCTAAATAATAAGCAAAATATAACATTCACTTGTAAGCGAACAAGAGGACATCAAATTTTGTGTGTGGCCATCAGGAAGAGTAACACATACACATAAAATAATCACAAGATCATGCTCAGTATATCCAGTTGAAGGATGTTTTCTGAAAATCCCTATGTGCCTCTGTTCTGCTGCCTGACTTTCTATGGTATTGCTTGAACAGAATCCCAGAAATCTTTCTTGTATTTGGCAAATCCCTTCTGCCACAAATCATTTATAGGCACTTTGAGCATCTTGTGAGCGGCACAGTAAAAAAACAGCCAGGGTCATCTAGGAATTTGCAAAATACGCATTCAAATTGTTTCTTCTGTTGTGAAAACATGCAAAATTTCTAGACGCAAACAGTGCCCTCCACACTGATGGCCACTTAGGCATTTTCTGCAGGATCTGACGAGTGAAATTTACAGGTCCTGGCTGCAAAAGAAGCATGAAGAGAGATTGAGCTGGATAATTCTTAAAATCCATGCAAGTTGGTGGGCTCTAGTAACGAATGGAATTTGAGAATGCCATTTTGCACAGAACAAATGTGACATTGTGCCTACTCTCCAAGAGGCAATTAAGGTCAGCAATCAGCTTTCATGGATGTTAGCTCTGACTCAAAACACTTTACAAGAGAAAAAAAACCAAAACCACCAAGCCCACTTCCCTTTGGTGTAACAACCATTTTTACGACAACATTGACAACATTTTCACAGTAGCATGAGCTCCTTCCTGCCATTTCTCAGGCTGAAGAAAGCAGCAGCCCTCAGGCAGGAACCCATGAAAAGTCACATGCCGTACCAAAGCATCCAGGCCACGATTCCAGAAAAAAATCCATTTGAAGAAACAATTGGAGTTTGGACCTATTTTACATCAATATTTACTTTTACTGGAAAATTTGCCTCATGTCAAGCTGAGCAGCAATGTCAGA
The DNA here is from genome assembly GCA_013397915.1 of Daphoenositta chrysoptera. Lineage (NCBI taxonomy): Eukaryota > Metazoa > Chordata > Aves > Passeriformes > Daphoenositta > Daphoenositta chrysoptera. Next base: position 650,331 of record VZRO01003285.1, on the reverse strand, counting down.
GAGATGCTGCAGAGACCCCTCTGGAAGAATTATCCTCTAAGCAGATAAAAACTAAAGTCTGTGACAAACAACAACCTTTTGTCAAATCAGCACATTTTAAAGACCACATTTTTTCTCAGCCTAGGCTGCAATTCCTATTTGTGCTTTCACACCATTGCTTTGAGACCTGATAAGATGCTATCAACAGGCCCTCTAAGTGCTCAAGAACCACTTTAAGGGGAATCACTGGGGCAATTACCATAAGCAGTGAAAGATATGGTATTTATTGATGGGAGATTAATATTGGCCACAATGCAATTGATTTTTTTTCCCTGTAGCTTTATTTTCAAGTTCTTACAATGTTTTGTGGCCTGCTGTGGTCTTTCAGGTTTCTTTCTCTTTTAGATATGAATTTATTTTTAACTATCATTCTAATTGGTTGGACTTCTTCCAAGAGTCTCCAATTTAATCTTAGCATGTTTGATATAAATTGCCCTAATTTAATTAATAAAAGGAATGATGAGTTGAAGAAGCTGTGAAGCAGGATTTTTGTGTCATCAAGTTTCAACATAAACATCCTAGATGTAGTAAGGCAGATTTTTCCATCTAAGGCTGATCTTTCTGGAAGAGCCACAAAACTAAAAGCTAGACCTAATGGGAAGACTAAGGTATGTGCAAGCTAGGTGCTGTAATGCCTGCATTTAGGTGCTTGGGATGGCAAAAGAAATCCAAAACCCAGAGTTTGGCTACTCAGCTCTCCTTGTGGATGTCAAACACTTTTACTGGAATACAGCTCAGCCAAAAAAACTGAATCACTGAGAAGCTTTAAGCCTTCATGCAGAAATGTGGAGCACGACGTGGAAAAAAAAGGGGTGGGAGGAAGGGAAGACAAAATTTTCCAACAAATTTCTTCCCTTAAGTTCCTTCGAAGGCTACAAGCAGTCAAAACTTGGGATATTTTTTTTTTTTAATGGGCAGGTGCATATGGAGTTGAGGACAGTGTTAGATAGGTGCCAGGTGGTTGGAGCAACTACCTATGAAGTAGGCAAAGGGCTTCCTCAACTCAATGGAATGTTACGTGTCCCTCCCTCCCTAGTCCCATGTGGAGTGACATCCTGCCAGGGCCACTGAGACCTGTTCTTGGACTTCGTGAGCACCAGAGGATACAGAATCATAAAATCATAGTATCATGGAATCACAGAATGTTTAGGGTTGGAAAGGATCTTAAAAATAATCTAATTCCAACCCCATGCTGTGGGCAGGAGCACCTTTCATTAGACCAAGTTGCTCAGGGTGCTGTACAACCTGGTCTTGAACACTTCCAGTGATGGGGGATCCACAAGTTAAGATCACAAAACAGGGCTGGTCACTGAATGGGGACTGAAGATCTAGGCCACTTAGACATCTGCAGTGGCACTTGGACGTTTGTGTCCTTTTTTCCTACTAAACCTCTGGAAATGCTGCCTTTACTTGCTCCTAGGCAGCCATAAATCAATATCAAGTAGATCTTCAAGGATGAAATTACAGTAGAGAAATTACTAATATGTGATTATTTTTTGAGTGTTGAGAATCAGACCTGGTGTTCACTGCATGATACTCAAAATATCCTAAAATAGAAACTTTCTGGGGTACCTTTAGCAAAAAAAAAAAAAAAAAAAAGAAGTTTCCCAAACTATTTTTTAAAAATTAAACTTAGAAAGCAGAAATTTAGATATCAAAACCTAAAACCAAAATATTTTTGTTGAATTGTTTGAGAAACAATAGTCTATTATTATTATTATTATTATTATTATTATTATTATTATTATTTTAGCACCTTTTAACTTTGCTGTGTAACAAATACTGAGGGAAAAAAAGTCTTGCTAAAGATGTCTTCTAACAGATACACCCATAAGTTCTGAGAAGTTCCATAAAAAGAAGATATTTTTTAAACTCAAAAAGTGGTTTTATTAAATGACAAATCTTAAAAGTCTTTTAAAAGAAAATGAGGCAATTTAAGACTTACATTAGAATTAAGGAGAATCAAAACAAAAAAGCCATTTTTAAATTATTTTTCTTTTTTTTTTCCCCCTTGCCTTTAAGTGTTTCTTCAGTTCTGCTTGTCTTTGAAAAATGCAAAACACTCTCTTGCCTGCCAAAAAGCCCCTTGTGGCAAGCACAATGCCTTTGCTGGCCAACATGAGGACGTATAACTTCCCAACCTTGAATTCTTTGCACACACAAAATTCCCATTGATTTCAGTGGGAGTTCTGCACAAAAGGATGGAGTCTTTGGGTTAATGCAAGGCTATGAAAGGGGAGAAAGTGCTTACTGTACTGAGAATATGCATCTGAATTGGTTTTATCACAGCTGGCAGGGCAGTAAAAGAAGTTTATGCGCAATAAACAGCTCTTGTGGTTAGAGTGACGTTGTTCATTCCTAGCCCAGCATTTGGAAGGAGTTATTATTTAATAAAGTTTAATTTGATGAAGAGAATATTTTTAACGCCCTAAACGGCACTCTATGAAGATGACTGATAGCCCACTCACAGAAAGAAATGCAATTAATTGGTTTAATGAACTCACCACATTAATTAGCTAATGTCTGTGCAGTTTCAGAATGCAGTTGAATGGGCAAATCCTGGAGAAGTTGTGCTCTGGACTAATTCCCCCCAAAGATCCCTTTGTGCCTCTCCAGATGCAGTGGATGGTTACCAAAATGGGCAGGTGGGACGGACATAACACTTCCCTTGTGTGCAGAGCTTGGAGCTGGAGGGGTCAGCTCCATCAGTCCCAGGATGGAAAGGGGAGAGGATGGGAGATGGGCTAATGGCAGAAAAATGGGTCTTTCTTGGCATATACAATAAACAGCAATTTTCTGTGTGTTACAGAACATGGAGTACCTGGAGCACTGGAACATAAGAGCACAAATATGGCTTTTCCAACCACCTGGCTTCCCCTTGGACAGGTCTGCTCCTGCCAGGACGGACCGAGGGACACGTGCCAGCATATTTAAATGCATGACATGTCTCAGCATGGCCAGAGATGTCAACCCAGGTCTCAGTGTGTTCTCAGCACTGGATTTTGGGACAGGACCGCTTTGTAGGTGCACTCAGTGCTGGCTGGAATGGACCTAACTCAGCTTGACCCTACTCTATTCCCACGTGGAGTGGACAGGAATGGGTGAAAAAGCATCCCACACCTTCCCACAGAGGAAAAGGCAGGCTGAAAACAGGATGGGTGTGAATGTTGAGGTGCTGAAGTGCAAGACTAGTGTTAAACGTGGGTCTGCAATGAACAGGGTAGAAGATTTAGCAGGTCAACTTTTCCTCACCAGCCCCAAACTCAGGCCTGAAATCCAGGAGCTGGGAAAAGTTAAAAAATCCCTGGCTAAAATGGCACTAATGACATTTATGACCAGCTGCAATGAGGGCTACATTAGCTAATGTCTGCAGGTTGTTGGGAGGTCATCTGATAAGCAGGTGCCATAAAACATATTTTAGTTCACTTCCTTTTTTGATCTCCCTGGTGCAAAGTATATTTAGAACAGGGAAACCCCACAGAAGCAGGACACTAATATGTGACACAACTCTGCAGCCTCTCAATATCCTACAATTTTATCAGGCGATCAAAGAGGAAGCAGTGAGATGGGAGATGGAAGTACTGCTCATTCACCTCATTTGGCTGCCTCGTAGTGGGAGTTTTGCTTGTGTGAAGAATGACGGATCAAGGGGAAGAAGGGAAAAAAAAAAGACACGCTCAGTGTTAAAGGGAAGCCTGTTTATGCCTATAAGTAAGAAAGCTTGCTCAAGAATAAGTTAACTCTTGCTAGAGGATTATACCTGTAATGCTGGCAATTCTGGCCTCTGCATGAGCTGTAATATCTACTTGCATTACCTCACAGGGTGTTATGGGCCTTAATTAATTAATGTTTGTAAAGCGCTTTGAAATCCTCGGATGAAAGGCACTATAGAAGTGCAAAGCAGTTATTAATATTAATATTGCATAAGTGGCTTGGCTCCCTTCGCACTGCAGAGCACACTAACTCCTGCAAGGGCTGCAGCCCTGAATCAGCAATCTTCACACCACCAGGCAGGAGCCTCCCTTCTGCCTCCTCCTCTGATCTCTTTCCTTAGGACTTCCATGGACTCTTCTCCATAAATCCCCAACAGCCCTCCTATGTCTTCTCTCACTCTCACTTGCAGGACTGCAAGCAGAGAGGAGAGATCTTTTCAGCCCATCACCCCAGCCTGGTCCTCTTCTGGGCAAGAAGCTGCAGGCTGAGCAGGTCTTGGAGTGATTAAAATCTCTGCATTTCAGAGGTGGGACTTTACAGTTCTGGTTTTTAACTTGAATACAAGACATTCAAAGTCCTACTTCTGCAATACAGAGGGAAAAAACGGTTGAATTTTGGTGTATTATAGGAACTTTAATACGAAATTGAGAGTGCCTTCAATTTTAGTCATAAGAAGAAAACAATCAAGACTCTCGGCAATGCTGGTGCCACTCCAGATTTTTTCATGTTTTAAAAGAATAAAAAAGCATTAAAATATACAGGTTCTTTCCAAAAAGGTTATTTTTCTGGGTTTTTTCCACCCAAAAGCCATAACCATATATGTAAATTGAGAATCCTCCACCTCTCACAGGAAATATTAGTGTGTTGGCAGAATGAATCCATATGATAAATTACATGCATATTTTTGTTAGTTAGATTCTCATTTGATGGGCTGCCCTGGTGAATAACAACTATACAGGAAATTGAAAAGTAGGTAAATGTCACTTTATATACAATGTCCACAAAACCATCTCAAGATGAGTCACTTAAAGGTGATGAAGCAGCTTTAGGATGGATTTGGTCAATATGAATTCTGCCTAATTTGTCTTGAAATATTACCTTTATGACAAACTCTGAAAAATAATGGTAGTAAAATAACAAAAAAAAAAAATAATGATAATATCAAACATGCTGATGATAATCCCATTCATGTTTACACATGAAGTTATGGGAGGTTATTTTTAACTTAGACATGCAAAAATAAGCATTACTGTGAACAAGTGAAAAAAATATATTAATTACAGGAAAACTGATATTTGATCATCAGAACTGAACAGTTTTCCCATCAATGCACTAAGAGATCACAAACCAGTTCCCCCTGCAGCAGCTGTACTGGCTGCCTATAGCATTAGCACTAGTTTGTACTCGTTTATGTCGGTGAAGTAACACATAAGTTAAAAACAAATTGGGCTAATGCACTTCAGCAAAACTCTTCTTGACTTTGAAGGAAGTTTTATCTGCGTACAGAAGGCGAGCTTGACTCAGAAGTGAAAACAATACCCTGCCAGTTCCACGTATCTGCCTTCACAAAGGAGGCAGGGAGAGCTTCCCAAGCTCCTTACCACAAAGAGTATAACGTTTGCAGAGATTAGGAACTGCTGAAGGCAGCTTCAAATCTCAGTTTGTTACACGCTTTGCTGCAGTCTTGCTGTAAGGCAAAAAAAAAAAAAAAAAAAAGGGGCTTCGTCGCACCGAGCGCGTTTGCTGGAGCAAAGGAAATGGTGCGTAGGATGTTTTACCAAAAGGAGAGCAATTTGGCCCAGCCCAGGAGTCCCGGCACCCAGGTTTCTTTCTCGGCTCTGCCACTAACTTCTTACGTGGCCTTGGGCAAGCTGTGCAACCTTGAAAGCCTGCTCGCCCCCAAAAATAAGGGTGATTATAGGAATTAGAAGGCAATTCATTAATGCATTAATTAACAGGCGGTGGGATGTTAGAGACGGAGCTGTTCTGATTCACCCTGGCAGCCAGACAACTCCGGTCCTATCAGCACCACTGCAGGGGCTCCCCTCCCCAGTGAGACCCCGGCAGCAGGGCAGGGGGAGAGCCCCAGCGAGGCGGGAAGGGAATTCAGCCTCGGCAACTCAGAGTTGTCCTTTTTTTCTCAGGCAGAGGGAACCGAGAGAAGGGCACGGATCTCCATTGTTTGCAAAGAGCCCATCCCATGAGACAGCTGGGGTTGAGATTTATTTTTGTTGCCATTTAAATTAAGTATATAGGCAATCCTGAGGCCGTTTGGAGCAGATCCAGCGTGTGCAAGCACCATGTTTGGAACAGGGTGGGAACTCTATTTGCGTTCAGACACAGAGGAAGCACTTCAAGCCGTGTCTATAAGACAGATGCCAGGGACCTATACTGGAAGGTGCTGAGCAGGCACTGGTTAGCAGTGAATATGATTGCTCTCTATAAATACATCCTAGGGAGGGGAAGGTGGGCAAGAGCCACGGAGGGAAATGAGGTATTTAAGCAAAAGGACAATGTTGGCACAAGAACAAACTGGCTCTAAGGCTGGAAATTGGAAGATTTCTAAACATCAGAGGAGTGAAGTTCAGGAAAAGCCTTCCATGAGAGAGGAGCAGGGGCATAAAAACTGATTGAAACGCACTGGCAGTAGGTTAATGGCTGTGACCTAGGAGCTGGTTGCTGGCAAGAGCAAGGGTGTGGTGGATTTCAGAGCAGAGACTGACCCTTCCAGGAACGACTGGGAAGGGCCCTGAAGAGCCGGGCTTTGCTTTCCCGATAATGCCACAAAAATCAAGAGAGTTTCTTTGAGTTTACAGTAGACTGGAAGTGGGCAGGATTTGGCTTGGCATGCTGAAGCCCTTTATCCAGACAATATTTGCTTACTCCAGCAATTGTTTTGCTGCCACTGTTTAAGGGTCTTCCTGGGAGAGGCAACAAATGCCAGGTTAAAAGGAAACCATGAGATGCATTGTCACTGGGACATGAGGCCAAATCCTTTTTTCTTTCTGAGTGCAAAGCCTCAGTTTGCTCTTGTTTACCAGAGGACTTAAATATGTGCTAAGCTGATGATGTTATGCCGGGCTTTGCTTGTGGAAGGACATGTTGTGCTATCAAAAACCTTTTCTGCACCACGAACCCCATCCTGAAAGAGTGACATAAAGATTGGGTTCCTTCTCTCTCCAGGTATCAAACAGGCTTCTGGAACCACTAGAAGTCTAGATATGAAGGCAGAATAAAAACAGTAACAGTGGAGCAAAAAATAGAAATTCCGAAAATGCATTTGTTATCGTTTCTCAAGGGGAAGCTCGTTTCAGAGAAGTGCTGTCATTGCTGGAAGGTGGGGATGCTCAGCACCTCCTCAGGATGCATCCTGCAACAAATTAAGGGTCAGTGGGGATCTGCCAGAACCAAAGTAGGCCCCATTCATTGGAATAAAGAGGTGACAGGTAGAGCTGCTAATCATCCCAGTGATAACCAACTGGCTGGCACCACGGAGCAACCTTCCATAATAGCTTGAGTCTCATCACTCAAGCATTTGTATAGAAGACATAAAAGCAAGAGTTGTTTGCAATTCATTTTACACCCCAGTGCTGCTCTCAGAGCTTGCTCCTGGGGCTGCTCTCCCTTCAATGAAAAATGTTCCAGAGCAGTAATTCCCACTGGTTTTCCAGTCGAGACTGAAATGACTCCATCTGTGATGGTACACTGCCCTGTACGTGGAGCCTAGTAATGTGAAATTGCTGTGCACTGCCTCTCTCTCCCAGCCACATTTATAATGTTTATTAGGAAAGCCAGCAGCTGCCGGGGCTGCTGTAACCCTGTTGTAGGTGTCTCTCTTGAATTGCCTTGGCTGGTGTTTCCTACTCAGGCACCCAAGGGCAAGGTTATGGGGTTCCCTCCTATTCTGACATTATTATTATTATAGCTGTTATTATTATTATTATTATTCATTACTAATATTAATTATGCAGAATGTGGTAGTGCCTAGGAGCCCCAAACCATGGCCCAGAACCGCAGTGCACCCAGCCCTTCACATGCACTGAACAGAAAGACATTCCCTGCCCCAGAAAAAGTGCATGAGCTTGTAGTGGAGTAACAGAGGGAAGAATTTGCTACCTAAAGGCCAAATTCACCACAGCATGAAAAAATGCACCTCCCTTTAAGTACATCTTTACACCACGAAACACATCTGTGTGAGCTAGAGCAGAATTCACCCCCTTGAAGGGCAGAGATACCATAAAGAGAGAGCCTGGAGAAGAGGGTTGTGGATTTTTTATTACTCTGTCATAAGATTTATTTGGTTGAGGACTAGAGATTTGGGTTGGTCTTTCAAATCAGAAATTTTATCACTAGTGCTGCTGAAAGCAATAGAAGACCTACAGCCTGATGGCAGCAAGAACCTCATGGCACCCCTCACAAAGTGAGAGTCCCAGGGTTGTATGAAACCTTGGGATCAGACAAAACAAAAGACAGCACACTTCCAGCCCCCCAACTTGTGATTTCAAAGCCACATTGATCAAAGATCCAGAAAATGTTCAAAACCCCCCAACTTTTTCTTATTTTCAAATGTATTTGTGATATGGTTTAGTAGCCATGGTATTCAGCTAAAGCTCCCGTATTGCTTAAAAAGGTAAGGCGTACAATTAGTTTGGATTACTGCATTTCATTATTTCCTTAGGATTTAGTCTGTAGCAATTAGAGAATACACATTTTGCACGTAATGTTACACAACGCAGCCTGACACCCGCGACCAGCCCAAGGACCTGGATCCTGCCTGCCTCTGCAACAGCCCTGCTGCAGGAACTTGCCAAGTTACCTCACTCCTCTCTACCTCAGTTTCCTTCCCTGTGAAATAGGGATGAGTGTAATTTATTGTAGTTCCTTTGCAAATTGTTTTGAGGTCTGCTGAGCTCTATGATTTAAATGAGTGAGTGGAGTTTGACACAAGGAAGAGCAGAAAAGTGATGCTCGCAACAGCACGTTCTCATTTCCCTGCAACACTGACCTGCTTGTCCTGCAATATAGCAACACCTCACTTCAAAATTTGCTTTAAGTATTCATTTAACTATTACTTTAAAATGAAAGTGCCAGACTTTTCAAGTCAGGGGAAGTCTGTGTATAAATGCCTCAAGGCCTAGGAAGCTTTGAGCTCTAAATGCTGATGGTCACTTGAAAGGTACTTTGGCACCTCTTAATGAAGGGAGTGAGTGTTTTTACATCTTGCAGTGGTTTAAAGATAGTTTCTTTTTCTGCTTCTCTGGTGTGTAATTGAATATGTTTTCATGTGGAAATTGATCTTCTCTGTTGCTTTTAGAAAGCTTTATGAGAATTGCAGTTGAACAATAGAATTCAAATTTTATGATTATTTAGAAATAAATTCTAATTCTAATTCTAAAAAATCCTTGAAAGGGTGTGCTTTGCTCTAAGGGCAGATGAAGTCCACTGTTTTTGGCACTACCTCTCACATGCTTAAAATCTGGCAACAGCTCATACATTGCAAAGAAGAGGATCAGGTCCTGAAAAAGCTCAGAGTCATTGACCAGGTTATACTGATTTCCAGGTATCAGGGTGTAGGTGAGAACATTTTATATTTGCCCTAAAGACTTTATAGAGTAATCAACAACAACAACAGCAAAATCAAAACCAAACAATCCTTTGAGCAGAGAATCTTGGCTATTTTCCCTCCTTTTAGAGGATGAAAGTGATTATGAGTGAGAGGCAGTTTCAGCCTAAGCCCCTTCTCCTTTAGTTCCATGGAGCAATAAACATACTTGGCTACAGGAATAATTAGTAAATAACGATAACAACAAATGGGAAGGTGTATTCACTTACCTTACATGGAGAATGAAGTATCATGTTGAGCATGCTCTAATAATAATTTTATTATTATAATAATATCTACTTTATAACCCAGAACACCAGTCAGGGGCTTCATACTAGGCAAATCTCTAGTCTAAATAGAAAATTTAATCTCTTTTGGCTCCCCAGGTAGTCAACAGAGGGAGAAAGATTTATCTAGGAGACAAAATTACTCCTGTTTCAAATCATCACTCCTGAAATACCTGAGATTCATCAAGTGTCAACAGAGGTTTCAAAGCAAGGAGAATAGATATTATTTAACAGCTGGGAAAACCAAAGCACAGCAGGATCAGGGGCTGTGTCTTTGTTCCCAGTCCCGGTGTTCTAAACCAAAATCCTGCCTGTTGGGTACAGCTGCATCTGGAGCCACAGATGTCTTCTGATAAATTCATACAATGATAGAATCACTAAGGTTGGAGAAGGCCTCCAAGGTCATAAAGCCCAACCATTCACCCAGCACTGCCAAACCCACCACTCAACCATGTCCCTAAGTATCACATCTGCAAGATTTTTCAACACCTCCAGGGACAGGGATCCCATCCCTTCCCAGGCAGCCTGTTCCAGTGTTTGACAACTCTTCAGTGAAGAAATTCTTCTCAATACTCAATCTAAATGTCCCCTGGGGCAACTTGAGGTCATTTTCTCTTGTGCTATTGCTTGATACTTGGGAGAAGAGACCAAATTCTCCCATAGTACAACCTCCTTCCAGGGAGTTGTAAACAATAGGGTCCCCCCTGAGCCTTCTTTTGTCCAATCAAAACAACTCCAGTTTCCTCAGCTGCTTCTCATAAGATCTGTGCTTCAGACCTTCCATCAGGCTGGCAGCACTGAATCCACTTCCCTCTCACCAGACGTTAACTTTCAGGATAATGGGTGTTTTTGGATGTTCTTAGAAAGCTAATGCAGAATTTCCCAGCCAGGAAAGTTATTGGTGCATTAGCATGACCTAATTCTGCCCACATTTCATTCTGTGCAGTCACCTCGGAGTCAAAGAGCTACAGCTGATGAAAAAACAGTGTAGGTGGCCTTGGTTCCCCCTTACAAATGCCATGGTTGAGTTCCTTCTTGGAAGCAAAAAAGCAGCCCAGCACAGTGGAATCATTGCACTAACAAACTTTAGGTGTCTGTCTGTCCTGCCTGGTTTCTACACTCCAACAAAGGGAGAGACTTCTCCAAAAATTTTTTTAATGTGAACCAGACCAGAGAAAATTATTTTTTGCAATGTTTGTAGACAGAGCATCAGAAATCCAACTGGGTAATTTCAGTGGCTTAGCTGAGCACTTAGAGTTATGAATTTCTGTGAAGGAGAAGTGTACATTTAAAGGAATTAGAGTCCCCTCTTATTCAATAAATTATTCCAAGCCACAGGTAGAGGCTGCTTCATATCAGTTCCCACCAGGATTCAAAATAGTTCTAATGGCCAAAAAGCATACTTTTCTCAGAAGGTAAAATTCTTCCATCTGAAGTTCTTCTAATCAAACATGCTATATACCAAAAATGAAAGGGCATCTGAAAAGACCAAAAAGGGGAAAAAAACCCAACTCAAACCACAAGGAATGCACTGAAACCCAAACTACAGAAACCTCAAAAAGAGAACTAATAACGACAGCATCACCCAAATTCCAGTTGCATCTCATTAGAGCTTTCCTACACAGGGACAGGCAAGGAAGCGCAGGTAAGTCAGCTAAGTACAGGTGTGAAGTCAGAGCCCATAAATTAAAGCACATGTGCATGTTCTCATTTAGGATTAAAATGCCTTTAGTGGTTAATCCTCCTCTGAGGATTTAGCTACAGCAATGTAAGGTGACTTTATTCCTGAATGAGACCATCCCCACAAGGGCTAGATGTTTTTAGCTGGTGCACACTGACTTCACACTTTAGCTAATTCACCTTCCTGAGGGTTCTTGAAAACACATGTCCTGGGAATGCTTGGCTGTAAAGGGCCAAGAAAGGGGGGGACCAAAGCTGTCTGAGGGGAAAACAGGGCTGGGCGCATGATGAAGCCAGGCCAGGTTTGCTTTGCACACCAAAATCTGGCTACAGGAAGGACTTTCTTCTCAAATTGTTGTACACCAAAGTACATGCTCAACAAAATGTGCTCGGCTTTTGGCATAATCCAAAGGGGTTCCTTCAGTGCACTGTAGTGAAGTTAATGTCTCTGCTCCAGCTTTGCTTAGTGTTGTGTTCTTCTGTTTTTCATGGTGCAGCCACCCCTGTTCAGATATAAAACACCATACTCACAAGAATCATAGAATCACAGAATGGTTTGGGTTGGAAGGGACCTTAAACATCATTTAGTTTCCAACCCCCTGCCATGGGCAGGGACAGCTTTCACCAGACCAGGTTGCTCAAAGCCTGGTCTTGAGCACCTTCAGGGATGGGGCACCCACAGTTTCTCTGGGTAACAGTCTCAACACCCTCACAGGCAAGAATTTCTGTTCCTAATATCTGATCTAAATCTGCTTGCTCTCAGCTTAAAGTCATATCCCCTTGTCCTATCACTACATGTCTGTATACAAAGTCCATCTCCAACTCTTTTGTAGCTTCTTTAGGTACTGGAAGGAGCTATAAAGACTTTCTGAAGCCTTCTCTTCTCCAGGCTGAACAATCCCAACTCCCTGTCTCCACAGCAGAGGTGTTCCAAACCTCTGAGCATTGTCATGGCCCTTTTTGGACTCTCTCCAGCAGGTCCACATCCTTCTTGTGTTGGATGCCCCATAGTTGGTTGTACACTCCAGGAGAGTTCTCACCAGAGCAAAGTGGAAGGGGAAAATCACCTTCCTTGACCTGCTGGTCACACTTCTTTTGATGCAGCCCAAGATATGATAGAACTTTCTGGGCACACATTGCTGGGTCATTTCAAGCTTCTCATCTATCAACACCCACAAGTCAGAAGTGCTCTCAATCCCATTCTCTATCCAGCCTGTATCTCTGCTTGGGATTGCTCCAACCCACGTGCAGGATCTTACACCATGAGAAAGACAGCGATTTGACTTTCTTGTTTTGCTTTTCTTTCATTCCCCTCCCAAGTAATAGAGGAAAAAGATGGCTAATCCTGAATGTAATCCAGATCTGGAAGAGCTTTGGTAAGAGCAGTGCATATGGTGAAAACCTGGAAAGTTTGCTAGAGAAAAGGGTAAAGATGACTGGCAGACACAACAAAGGACTGAATTTGATGATCCAAAAATTTCTTTCCAGTCTCATCAATGTAGCCTCACAGGAAAGTTGTGCACACTGTAAGTAGGTGGTTGGTTTCAATGCATGAAAACTGTGAGTGCTAAGGCCCACTCACTCGGTGATAACATCTTCTGCATTTCTCCTCTATTTCCATGGCATGCACAGCCTAATCTTAACCTGAGCCATAGCAGTGACTGGCCATCTGTATCCTGGATGAAAATACAAGCATCTCTCCTCATTTCCCAGGTGGAGAAATTGAGTCTCACAGCAAGGAGAAAGAGCAGGACAAAGCTGCCACAGAAATCTGTAACAGGGAGGGAGACAATTCTATTTTGTTTCTATTTCCATGCCCAGTGCCAAACCACCTCCTCGCTACTGCAAAAAAATCACACAAACAAGCCAGCCAGGCTGGCTTCCAGCTCCCCGGTGTCTGCTCACAAACCAGCGTGGCATGTACCACCTCTGCTAAAGCAAATAAGGAAACAACTGTGAGAAGGGAGAACGGGTCTGAAGTGGGAGCTGTGGTGAGCAGGGGTAGTGGCTTTAACCATGCCAGGAACCCAGCTGCAGTTCCCCATCTCCAGGGCAGGTCACAGCCAGGAAGGGACACGACCCATGGCTGCCGTTTGCCACACGCTGGTGCTCGGCGTGCCTCGGCCACTGCACGGATGGGAGTTTCTGATCTGGAGCCCATCAGCTGCAGTGCAAGGCAAACCAGGACCTCTCACAGATCAAACACACACCGATTCCTTCTTTCACTGCGAGCAACCACGCTGAGGAAGCTCAGCTACGCTCAGGAAGATTTCGGTTTTACCACGCACTCCCAGCGCTGCAGGAGACCAGCAGATAAAACTTTCTGCCTGAGCAAGAGTTCCATCGAGTTCTGGCTCTGCTCCCCTCATGGCTCTGCCATGAGCAGGAAGGGTTTGACAGGCAGTTTTGCTGCGAGAAAGGTGGCACTCTTGTCCTGGCTACCTCACACAAGTCTCATTTTGACTCCTTGAAAAAAAAGTTCCTTGACACAGGAGGGAAAAAGAACTTTCCTCTTGGTGATGGTGGTATAGGCATGAAGAAACACAACTGGGAATTGCAACCCACCCAACGGCTTTGTGTTTGCTGGCCTGGGAACCCAGCTGCATCCCATACCCCTAAGTGCCCCCCTGCAAGACCTGAGTTACAAGATGGCCATCCTCTCTACCACAGCAGAGGAGGAGTGGTCCTTCAGTTTCACACTTGTCTGCATGAATCCTGGGATGCTACTTGCTCTCTCCTCAACCCTACTGGAAGTTAACAGCCCTTCCTTACATGCTGAAAATTTTGCTGAAACTCATCTCTGCTGAAAAGGATTTAAGCTCTTCTGCCCATTTTCAAGGTCCTGCACAGGCATGAGCTGAAGAAAAGCACAGTTTTGCTCCAGCAGTAATACTCTGCCTTCTTCTAGGGGAATGTTCCTCAGAGTAAATATCCACCTTCACTTTTGCTCTCACAAGTTTGTGCTGATAAATGTCAGCAACCAGGATAGGACAGGTCCCTAAGGAACACGGCCAACAAGAAGCAGTTCCTCCCAAAAGGAGAACATGGGCAACATGACTATTGAGCAAACCACACAACCTTACAATAACAGCTGTAAACTCAATCATGTAGGGGTTTTTTCAGGATAGTGTATATATATAGATCTTTGTATGTAGTTCAAAACCATCAAAAGCAAAGAAAGACAAATCCAGGCACCCCAGATTCACACACAGCGATGGCATCTCTGAGTTTTGAATTTCAGCCTTCCGTGTGTGGGGGGTCCCACTGCCACTTGGGTCTGGTAGTCATTTACCACACCTATGCAGAGAACCAGGGGGAAGACCACCTGCCACCATGGCCATCATCACCAAGATCTCCTGCTGGCAGAGTGGAAAGTGCAACAGTTTAATGTTTAATGACAGGGGAAACCGGAGTCTGCAGAACCCTGCAGCTGAGAACAAGCACTGTACATAACACACCTCCTGTTCTCCAGGGACAGAAACGAGGCACAAACGGGCCGTGCTGGTGCCAAGAATGTCCAACACAACATCTAGTAAAAGCAAGTGAAAAGATTGCAGAGGCTTTCTGGAATGATCCATTAACATTTTTATGATGAAATGTAGGTGTGACAGGTCCGAACCATCTCCTCTCACCTCCTTAGTGTGGCAGCGGCCGAAACACCTGCGGACGCGATACTGCATATGGCAACACGCTCACTCTGCCAAGAGACACGAAACTGTGTTGATGGAAATATGAAAATAGCCACACCTTGAGCAGATCTGGGTTAAAATGGAGAAATTGTAGCTTTCAGTCTTCTTGCAAGGAGAATATTTACAACAGGAGGAGGGAAAAACGTGTGGAAGTTCGCAGCCCCCGTTGTGCTCTGTTCAGTCAGGAAGTCAGGTACACTCTCTGTGTGATGGCTGGCGTCCCAAAACTGGGGGGAAGATGAAGGGAAGAAATTACAAAACCCTGGGGTCTCTGGGTCCTTCATGTTAAAAACAAGTTACTGGGCTCACCATGAGGGTAACTGGGTGAGAAGCACCAGCCTAGGGTATAGAAGGAGTTGTGCCAAAGTGTCTGAAGGTCTGTTGTAGCTATGAGGGTCTGTGGCTGGAATTTCACCTCAGCCTGTGAGGAGGGAAAATTAAGAAGAAGGCACAAATTTGGCCCACTTGTGGGGATGATGAGTGTCTGGGTGGAAACTGAAGAGATGTGATGCTTCACCCAGGCTGGAGGAATGAGAAGGGCGGTGGGGAGAGAGAAGGAGGAGAGCTCATACAAGCAGAGATCCCATTTTGTTTCCTTTCAGTTTCACTGCAATTAAGGCACCTAATTGAAACCAGTTTTACCCAAGGTTTACTGTGGTGGTTGTTTTCCTTCTCTGCTGTTAAATGCAGGTGTTTCACATAGCAGGAAGTTGGCACATAAGGGTAAATTTCCAAAGTGCTGCCTGTACCATTCATAAGTTGATGCCTAGAGAAACCAATATTGTGAAGAGCCCAGCTGTGCAAAAGAGATGTTGCATGAGAGAAGAGGACAGGGGAGAGAGGAAGAAGGGGTGGGGAAAGGATATTTGTCACAGCCCAGGGACACTGTGGTGAAGGTGAGAGGAATGAAAGTCACAGAATCACAGAATGGTTTGCACTGGAAGGGATCTTAGAGATCATTTCATTCCAACCCCCTTGTCATGGGCAAGGACACTTTCCACTATCCCAGGTTGTTCCAAGCCACATCCAACCTGGCCTTGAACACTTCCAGCCTCAATCTGTTGCAGTGTGTGACAGCCCACCACAAACCTGCCTTAGTGCAGTAAGGAGAAAATTTCTGCTGGATTGCCATGGGGGCAGTCTTAAACCCCATCATTTTGTGTTGGACCCCAGCAGAGCAGAGCTGGCCCAGGTGAAGGAGAACCTCCAGGGAGCTGTTTACCAGCCTGGAAGTGGGCTGCAACTCTGTACACACTGCTTCACTGATGTGGAGTGAGTGAAACATGAACTGAAGCAATATTAAAATTGCAGTGTGCCTACAGAGCAATAGGGGTGTGTGTGATGCTTTGCAGACAAAGAAAATTCTGAAGAAGAAAAAAATACACATATTTTACCCTAAATAAAATACCTTCGCAGAGGCCTGTTGCAGACTCTTTTCCCTCATCTTCCTCAGTATCTGAAATACAATTTAGGAGTGCTTAGGGATGAAGAAAAAAGAGATATATTTATGGACAGTGAACCTGGCAAACCCCTCACATAGCTGCTTGGGGTTGCACAGCGGATGAGAGAGAACAGGCATTCCCAGCTCAGGAGAGGATGTGATGGTAATTTTGGATGTTACCACGGGGTAGGGTGATACCAGTTCCATGTAACATCCTCCTCCTAATTTTGACATTACTTACTCCTGGAGGAAAAAATAAGCCCTTGAGCTTGTGAAGCAGCTTTAGAGCTGGGACACAAGCTGTGGGTAGGTTCTTTGTTAATAGACTTCTTTCTGCTCAAAAATCAGTGCTGTGGATGCAAAAGGGCTCTGGGCTGGAGATGCAAAATGCTCCTAATGCAGAAATCAGCTCGGTGCTCAGGCTCCATCCTGCTCTGCAGCTTCTATTTACCTGTAGAGCCTTGGCCTGGAGGAAACATGGGTGTTGCAGACTGAGGTGGCTCTGATGCAGAGCCACGGTCCAACCTCCATCTCAGACAGAGATCTGCACATCACATCCATTCAATCCAAGCACTCCTCGAGAGGCAGAGAAAAACAACAAACCCAAAAAAGAACACTTTTGCCAGGAAATAGGTCATTGAGCTTTGGGTTTTAACCACAAGGGCAAACATTTTCCTACTGCACTATGGCTCTCTACCCTGCACCCATCCCAGCAGCTGCTCACTGGGCAGGGGCAGCCCAGGTTTCCCCAGCTGACCCGAGCACCATTTCATGCAGCAATGCACAACCCTGGCGTGTTCTGTACCGATTCCCCCCTGCCCAGTGAGCAGTGCCTTTCAGTTGGGTGTCCAGTGCCAGGGAAATGTGATAAACACCATGTCAATATCAAAGAAAATGAAGCAGTGTGTCACTCAGGTGCTGTTTTCAGAGGAGCAGAGCAGTGTCACGGGGTTAACCACCAACGGAAGCTGAAGCTTCAACAGCCTTTATTAGCTCAGCAAGTGCTCCTAACCACACTCTTCCTATTGCAGAAGAGGCATCTTCTTTCATGGGCCTCCTCTTGGGTTGGGGAGGTGATATTTACCAAATAAAAACTGTTGCTGCACCTGTGTAGTTCTTATGTGGCTTTCAGTGCCTCCCAGGTTAACCCGTTCCTCTTACAGGCTGGTTTAGGGAGCATTCTTGACTTATTTGGGTTTGCAAGAGGGAGGATGGGGACAGAGCCTTCGTGGTGGCCCCTCAGCTTGCTCCTTGTCTACCTCAGCAGGTGTTGGCTGATAGGGGTAGATGGGAGAGGGAATGGGAATGCCCTCAGACCTGCAGAGATCCTCAGCTGCCTTGGCTGCTGGGATATGAGGTGTACATATGAGAAAGGTGTAGAGGGGTGGAAATATTTCTTTGGCATTTTCACTCCACACAGGTCTGTGCATCGCTGGGGTCCATGCCAGCCTCCTGTTAGGCATCTTCCAAGCTGGGGAGGTGAGGCAGGGGCAGGGTTGCATGGAGGGAGTGTTTTGGGAGTGCCTTCCAAATTCATAAAGACATTAAGTAAACAACTTTGTGATTCCACACATGTTTTCTTAGAGGCAGAACCCACCCTTATCTACATCCAGGTCCTTCACTCTTCATTCCTGCTTTGGTGCTGCTTTTGGAAGAAGAAGAGGTGTGAGACAGAGTGCTTTTTTATCCAGCAGTGTTCAAATTGCTGTCTGCACACCAGCCCTGGAAGCTGTGTGGGCACAGCTGGGGTTGGCAATAGGAGGAGGAGGAGACAGGACCAGAGTCTCCTGTCACCTACTACAGACACTTCCCCCAAGATTTGTGCCTCTGTCAAGCTTCATGTCACCCACCTTACTCACCATGATGAATAAACTCCATGTGAAACTCTGTAACTGGTTTCCAAATGCTGGTGAATAAACTCCATGTGAAACTCACTAACTGGTTTCCAAATGCTGGTCTCCAAAGAGGCATTCCATGGGCCAGGTTTCCCATATCCAAGGTGCTGTCAGGAGAACACCTTCCAGCAAACCTTTTCTGAGTGTGGGGTGCTGCCAGGTGATAGCCCAGCTGCAGCAAAGCCCTGCAGTAAACTGGGCTCTGTCAACTCCCACTGCTGTGATTCTTCACACACAAGGCTGTTGCTTCCTGTACACCAGATCAGCCCCACCAGAAGCACCTGGCAGGTGAAAATACACATCAGGACAGGAGCTGCAGTGTTGTCTCCAGAAATGAGAGTGACAAACCTTTGCCAATAGCTGGAGAAATTCAGAGAATTAAAAACCCCAAGGGCTACTGAACACAAAGGCAGCCCCTTTGGTTCAGATGCAAATTGCTGACACCTGGGAGGGTGTTTGAGGAAGTATCACTGCATGATTATTCCCAGGGTTTTTTTTCCAAGGTATCTATTGTTTGCTGTTAGCTATAGCACACTGCTCTTCCCCTCAGTACCAATTCCTCTCAGCTATTTTGAGAGTCTTGTGTTGAACATACATGGCTCAAGACACCTGACCTGAGTTCCCTTCTGGTATTGTAGTAACCAGAGTCCCAGTTCTGTGTCACAATTTCAAGCAGAAAGGCTTTGAGGTGATGGTGGTGAAATCAAACACTCTGAAAGATGGAACCCATCTCTGAGATTACCTTGAGGACAATGGGAAAATTTACCAAGGGGCAGTTCTGTGTTCTCTTTTATTTGCTTTCTGATCTAGAGCACTTCGGTAGCCACATCATTGAACTCATGTTCACCACTCTGAGAGATGGACATGGGCTCTAAAAAATAAA
Source organism: Daphoenositta chrysoptera (assembly GCA_013397915.1). Lineage (NCBI taxonomy): Eukaryota > Metazoa > Chordata > Aves > Passeriformes > Daphoenositta > Daphoenositta chrysoptera. Next base: position 631,101 of record VZRO01003285.1, on the reverse strand, counting down.
AAAGGAGCTTTTTTTCAGGAGTCATAGAAGCTGGTGCTACTTATATTGCTGGAAATGAGCATCAGGGAGGAAAAGTACAGCTGGGATATTTCTCTAAGCTGGTCTGATCCATTTCTTGAGCCCACCAAGGATAAACAAAGGCAAAAGTGTTTCTTGCAAGCAGTTCTCCCTTTTCCCCATAGTGGGTCTGAAGTCATCGCTGGAGAAATGTTACAGCAAGAGAGGCAGGACCCTTAAACCAGTTTATAGTTCCTGTTTTCCTTCACCAGGTGACTAATTAGTCCCAGATGGGGCTAGTTACATTTCCCCTGTTGGGAAAGAAACCCTGTGGAAAAATCCTGTTCTCAAGAACTGGAGAGACCATAAGCTGCTTTACTGTGAGCAGCTCCTCTCTCTCCCCATCATGTCCTATCTCCTTTGTCTTCCCACTTCATCCATAAGCTGGACCAGGAAATCTCAGTTTCTGTACTTCCCCCACCTTGAGTTATTCCACCAACACAAGCCTCCATGTTCAGTGTTAGAAATTCCTATAAACATTGAATAAAAATTTTTTTAAAGATTTAGATTTGTCATTCAGGATTCTGTCTTGTGGCCAAGAGGGCCTAAAGATGTGCGACCTAAAGTTGCTCCTTTTTTCATGTTATGTCAGAAAAAACAGTGTGCTTTGGGAAGCAAAGGGTGCTAATAAGTTATTGGAGAAAACCCACATGGCCAGATGTTATTCCCTCAAGCCCCTGAGGGCAGATGTTACCAGCAGAGGTGTGACAGTACTCCAGCACTTCAAGACTATAAACAGAACCTTAAGCAACTCATTTCAGACAAATCATTTTAGAAATGAAGCATTTACTTACTCATCGACATAAAACCTCCACTCTTTAATTGTCTATCTCATTCTGTGAAAGTGCATTGAAAATCTACCAACTTTATAAATAGAACTCAGTTAACAATCACTTTGATGTCTAAGATGAAGTCCACATTGCTACTCCCCCTGTCTACCTGTCTGTTTTTTGAGATTGTCTCTGTTTAGACCAGCATTCCTGGGCTGGTAGTGAGATAGATGTAAATGAGGGATGATGAAAGATTAATTATTTTTCATTGGAGGGAGTTTCTTACCAAGGTTTTCTATCTCACAAACATCCCAAAGTAGAGAAGGGAGATTATAACAGCAGGGAAAAGGCCAAGTCCTCCCTGCTTCCCTCTGAAAAACAAATTGGATCTTTTAATCATGATCCCCGTTTTCAAGTGCCACAGAACTTGACTGTAGTCCTAATAATCTCCCATCTTGCTGCTGGGTGCCTCATTTGGGTTCTGTAGGCACTCCACAGCACTGATGGTTCAAGGTGGGGAGATTGGGGTAATGTAAATCACTTCCTGGTTTCTGGTCCCAAGGTAAATGGGCACACACAGAAGGTGGTCTGAATATGGCATCCAGAAACCCTGTCTGTCCCTTACTGAACACCTCATCCCCTAAAAACTGAGGCTCTGTGATGATATTTGGAATCTGTGGCATGCAGATTTTATGTCAAACACCTTATTGTGCCCTATTGAAAACCCAGCCCTAGATTGGCAGGTGGGATATGAGGGATACTGTCAGGAACTGGCTGTGCCAGACAGCTGAGAAAGAGCCCACCCACGTCTTGCCTGACTTAGACAAGTCGCATCCATCCCCTCATGTTCATAATTCCTCAAGCTGCTTCCAAAATTCAGTGTGTGGGACCTGAAAAACACCTATCGTGGAGGGGGTCTGAGCACAGATAAACCAGCCCTGTTGCCAGTACACTGGAAGGCTAATTAAATGAATATGGCTTTCAGTAACTTCCAAGCTAAACAATTTGCCAAACTTGCTAAATATTGGAAGTGTTTTGCCTCTATTGGCTCCATGCTCAGGCATCACAGGATGATTCGTTCCACCAATAATTCATGTACCTGCATGTTTTAATGACAACTGAAATACCCTGGCATTTCTGGGCTAGCATGTGTGCTATGATCTATGAGCCTACACTCCCTGTGCCTCCACTTTGAACTGAACTGCTTTATTAAGCAACCCCACTACCCACCACTGTCGAACGTGCCAGGACCTGTGAAGTTCTCTTGTACAATGTTGCCTTTGAATCCCTTCCAAGACCCAACCAGTAGCACCAGTATTCAGACACTGTAGGATGATACCCACAGCCAATGAACTAAAACTTCCTTTGGGAATCTGTAGAAACCCAAGGAGCCTGTTTTGGGTTTTTTTTGACAAAACCAATCGATGCACAATCTGCAGTCATTAGGACGGGGAGCTAGAAATGAGCATATCTTCAATAAAAATCTCTACACCTACCTGCTTCCCCAGGAGACAAAGTTGCCTGTCCTAGAGGAGTAGAACAGGGCACTCTGAAAAGAGGAATATAGCAAAAAGTGGTTCTTCTGCCTTATCTGTACTGCACATGAAGCTGCCTCAGAAGCTTATTTCTAAGGATTTTTTCCTGATATTTACTCTTTTATTGTTACAAAGTGGGTAAGATATAGAGTCTTAGATATCCATGGTCAGATCCACAAATGAGCTCATGCATTTCAAGTGGTATTAGATATTCAAGTAGGAATTTGGAATGAGATATAGTTCACAGATGAAGGTATCCAGATTCAGGTGTTTACTTGATGACCTGTGAAATCCCACTGCAGCTGGTGGGAAGCCAGCAGTGTTGTCAGTGACTTCTTAAACTTTACTCAGCTCACCTTAAAGCAGACACTTTTGTCTGGGTCACTAATCAGTTTTCTTGTTAGTAGAGACTGTGCTTTATAGCAGCTTCATCCAGCTGGCCACTTACCAACACCTGGAGTGAAACCCTGGAATATCTATAACATTTGCACCAGATTGTCAGGAATTATTTGGGATCTATGGAAGACCTATGGTCTTCTGAGCAACATCAAGAGGCAAGACATGTCTTAGAGCACCTCAAAGGACACTCAGCAGAGGCTCCCCACAAAGGTGCTCACAGCACCCATCCTGCCAGAGTTCAGGGAGTGTTTGGACAATCTTCTCAGGCACTTGGTGTGCTTCTTGGGGTTGTCTTGTACAGGGCCAGGAGCTGGACTTGATCTTTGTGGGTGCCTTCCAACTCAACATCTTCTATGATTCTATGATACATGTGGGAAATGACTAGTGCAGAGAAGACAAAGTTTTTCAGCATCATCAGAAAGAATCTCCATGTTTGAGTCATTTTGTGCCATTTGCCCTCAGAGCCATGGTCTATTTGCTGTCATAGACATGTCCTTTGAGTACAACCTTCTGCCTGCCAGGTGGCTGGTCAGCATAGGCCTCTTGTAAATTGTTTCAGTACAACTGAAACTAAACAGAAAGTAAAGGGGAAAAAAAAAAACTCAACAGCCAACAGTCTACCTGCTTATCAGTCTGATCTAATGTCCTCTCATCTTGGGATGAAAGGGCAAGGGCAGCTTTGCTTCTCCTGACCACCAAACAATTGTTCTTTATGCATTTGTTTGCACATATATATTTATTTATACTTCAGCACTTCATAGCAAACTAAGATGGCTCTGGGCCAAAATATGCACAGTGTTTTTCAGTTTGGTCTCTGTGAACAGCTCCCAGAAGTGTCTGAACAGACACAGAGAAATTTTGGAGCAACCTGTACTGCTTGTGTTTTGTTGGATCCTAGCAAATACAAAACAGGATGCAGACTTGGCAAAAGACAGCAAAGGAGGATTTCTAGCTGTGCTTTAATATCTGCTGAAGTTGCTATGGGATCTCTTCTCTCTGTTTCCCATTTCTTTTTACCTGTTGAGTTTTCCCAGAGAAATCCAAGGATGTGCTCCATCCACATGCCCTGTCCCAGAGCCCTGATTCCCAAATGCCAGCATGAGGAGCCATCACTCCCTCTGGTCCCCATGTCAAAGCTTCTTTCCTGTGCAAATAAACGCTCACAGGATCCTGTGCACTTCTGAGACTCTTCCAATATGGATTCATCATGTGGCCATGGCATGCATCCAGCCCCAAGAGCCCGGAATTTCTCCTGAGTTCAGTAGTTTAAGCTCATACCTATATAATCAGACTAAAAAAAAAAAAAATCCCAGGAACAGGTCTTACTTAATGAATTAACATACAGCTTTCTCCTTCCAGCCAATACCCTCAAGCCACAGCATTCTAATTCCCTTCCTGTCCCACACTGGTACATTTATACCAGCAGGTCTGCTCTGGTAGGTGTGAGTGGGATACGGAGAAGGCAAAGGGTTTATTACTTTTATTATTCCAAGATAATTAAGCAGGGTAATTTTGGGTATAAGCAAGGACTAAGCCCCCTTTTATTGCTCTGGCAGAGTAAAGAGGCCATAAAAGGCATTTAAATTACCATTACCCTTAACAGTGAAATTCAGAGCCAGTCCAAAAGAAATTCTGTTCATTTCAGGCTCACTGACTTTAGTGGAGCCCCAGTTTCACAGCCTTGGAGAATTTAACCCTATCAAAACAAGACCCTTTACCGAGCCATTTTCCAGAGCAGCTGTGGCTGCCCCATCCCTGGAAGTGTCCAAGGCCAGGTTGGATGGGGCTTGGAGCACTGTGGGATAGTGGAAGTTGTCCCTGCTCACAGCAGGGAGTTGGAATTGGATGGTCTGTAAGGTCCCATCCAAGCTAAACCATTCTGTGATTCTAAGGTTCTGTGATTACAGTTTGCTTGGAAGCAAGCACAGAGAGAGGACACTCAGACAAATGTCAAGAAGTGGCCTCAGTGGGGCTTTTTTGTGTCTGCAGAGAGCAGAAACACCTAAAAGCCCCAGTTTTACAGGGAAGTGGTCTCCTTTCACCTGTCCTAACCATTGGCATCTCCTCAGGTTGCTATTTTTGAATACACTCTTATGAACCCTGCCCTTCTCCTCCACAAAAACCTCCCAGTGGGATTTTCAGATGCTCAGCTTCAGGCTGGCTCCAAGTTTTCTTACAAGTCTAGTTCCTGCAGTTACTTGAGCAAGGATAGACTGTATCACTGAATCTTCAGCATTTCCTTTATCTGTTATTTAAAATGGTAAAGCTTACCGGGGAGATGAATACAGGAACAGAGGAGTTGAAAGCTTTTATATCAGTCCTGTGCAAACAAAGTTAATGTGTCTTCCTTGTGCACAAAGATTAACTGTGATTAAGTGCTCCAATATGAAAAACCAAGACAGAAAAATAGAAAAGTGTTGCAGTGCTTAGCCATCCTTCTTAAAATAACTACCATTGTGTTAGGCTTAAAAGGCATTTGCTAAAGATTTTGTGAAGAATTAAGCTTATTTGTTATTCTTTTAAGATAGAAACAAGAGTAAAGGAAAAGCTGTTAGTCAACATTGTCTTAGAAGATAAAGGTTTCTAGATAAGAGCATATATGGGTCAATAGAAGCTTCAGTAAATATCTTTCTTGATTGACAGGTCTCTTGAGATTTTTTTAGCTGGTTTAATGTCACCTTCTTTCTTTTTCTTTTTTTTTTTTTTTCATGCTCTTGCAGTAATATTGGCTGAGGGGGACAAGAAAGTTATGTCACATTTATGTTTGACCAGCGGTGACCCCGGGAAAACAGTGAGAAGCAACCTGAGGGCTGGGGTTTGCACCACGTCAGCCTAACTCAGGCATCCTATCAAGAGCTTTCTGTTAAATGAATGAGACAGAGTCATCCCAAACACTTCTTTCAGATTATTTCAGGAGTTGGACTTTGATGATCCTTGCGGGTCCCTTCCAACTCACGAAATTCTATGATTTTATGACAATGAATATCTCCAACAGGGGAGAATTTTCTCTGATTTAGCTAAACTCATTTAAAATCATCCCTCAGAACATGGGTAGAAAAGATCTGTACATTGCAAACCCCAGGCTTTAGACTTGCTATGGGGAGTAGGCATTGATGCTTTAAGCTGTTTGTCTGCAAGGGGTAACTGTCAGGTGCTAAAAACAGCAAACCTCCCTAGAAGTCCTAAGGCAAAAAATAAAATTCAAAGATCTTTTAATTTTCCTTCTGTGGCTAAGGTTGGGTTTTGTTTTTTTTTTAGTTTCCACTCAGACACAAAGATTAAAAACAGCTTGCATCGAAGAGGAAAAAATTAAAAAGAAAAAAAGAAAAAAAAAAAAAAGAGGAGATTCTCAGATGATAAGCTTATTCCAGCAGCTGAGTACTTATAAGATAATCAAAACAAAATAGGCTGAGCCAGGATGTAGATGTGTCTGTTCCCCTGGAAATAAGACCTCACTCAGCAAAGATGCCCTCTGACTTCAGTGTGGCTATCTGAGGAGTCAAGAGTAGCTCAAAGCCCTGATGCTCACCACCCCTGAAATACATCCAGCTGGGTGAGAATAAAGCTGAGACCACAGTGCAGCATCCCTTGAATCTCACTCTTAAATGATAACCACCCCAGAAGAGATTCCTGTGTTGAACAGTGAGAAAATAAATAGCACTGCTTTGCATTAGGGTGCCAGATTTTGGAGTGTTTGAAGCCTTCTCACATCTCTGCCAGAGGCAGGAGAGAGCGTGCAGACAGAGACAGCAGGACAGGGAGGCACAGAGGTTTGCCTATACTGAAAAACTGTTTAACTTAACTGAACGACCAGCAAAAAATCTTTTTTCCTTATGGACAGATCAAGACAGGAGCAGACATCTTGTGAATTTTTTTGGGCAACCTACCACACGAATTAAGGCTTTTAGAATGGACCTTAGGCTAGTTACTGAGCATCTATACCAGGGATTCACGAGAGCTTTCAGTCGTGTCCCTGGGGCGTGTTGGACGAGGCAGAGCTGGGTGTGTTGGCAGAGAAGATGCCCATTAGTCTGGACATTGCCTGCAGCTCCAGCTGTGCTTTGGAGCTGGCTCCCAACCTGTGTCCCAGCAGGAATCTTGCTGAGATTCCCCTGGTTTGTCCCCTCTCAGTGAACAGGGAAAGGAGCAGGTCCTCTCCTTGGGTAAGGTCACTTACTCTGCAGAGCTTAAGGGCTGTCTTTGGCTCTCACCATCCCACCCTGATGGCTGAGAAACGCTGACAACCACCAGAAGAACCAGCAGGATGGAGCCCTTCAGCCAGCAAGGAACCCCAGAAGCCTGACATCCACAGAACATGAAATGATGGATCTGTGTAGGAGATGGGTGAATGATTCCAGTATCAGAGCAGCGGGAATCTCCTAGAAATGTTGTCCTTCACATTTTCTCCCATGCAGTCCCACAGCTTCTCCTTCTGGGACAACCACAACTGTGACCTGTGACACAGGGGGGACAGAGCTACAGCAGGAAGAACTGCCTGGGCAGGAGATGGGAAAGAGATTTCTCCTGGGAAAACAGGCACAAACACAGTGACTGATAAAAGCCTTTGAAATACACTGTTCAGGGAGGACAAACCTGGGGAGAGAAGATGTTCGATGAGACACATAAAATTTCCAGAAAAATATTAGTGTGTTTCAACTCATACAATTTTTAATGGGAATTAGAGCCAAGTGTATGGAAGGAATTCAAGTATTAGCCTTCCCCACACATCCCACTGCTGGTTCTGGCTACAGCCAGCTCATATGATTTGAAACTTGATTTATCCTCAGTGCAAAGTCCTGCTTAAAATTCAGTAACGCGTTTATTTCTTTTTTCAGGCACAACCTATTTCCCCAGCCTAAAGACTGCCTGAGAGGCAACAGATAGTTCTGCCTTGAAATGTGATATGGCAAAAGCTGGGGTGATTTTGGCCTGTCTCAATATTGTGATCACTGTTGGGATGTAAAAGCCCTTCTCCTACAAGCTGCAGGGACAGTGTGTGTGGATGATCATGTGCATTTCCAGACCCTCATACCCACGTTGAGCAGGAGGGGTGCTGAGAGCAGCAGCTTGACATTTTAGCGCTGGCAATAGCCACAAACACCATGAGAAGCTTGCTGAAGAAAGTACTAACTTGTGAGCCAACCCCACCTGGTCTGAAAATGCCTGAGAGGTGAGAACACTGCAGAGAGGGGGAACTGGCCTCGTGTAGGAGGAGAAATCGGTGGAGACAAATGGGTGAGGTGAATCTTGAGGGTCACAATCCACACCTAGACCCTCTTAGAACAGACCACGGAGATAATCTGTGATTCTGTGAATCTACCCAAGCATGCTCCCTGTGTGGCATGAGAGACCAACACAGACAGAATTGAAAAACAAGAACAGCCAAGGTAGAAAAGAGAAAGAACAATTTTTGGTGAAATGCTTATATTGTGCACAGCAACAGCAATCAAGTGGTAGGTGGTTGATGCAAGTGTTTCTTCATGCTCAGCTACAGAGGATGTGCACATTGTCACACCAATAAGATGATTCAGAGCTACAGCTCAGGATTTTGCAGCTCAGACCTTTGTTTTCCAGAGGTTTCCACATCAACTATCCTTTCCCAAAGTGGCCAGGTCTCCCTGTATGTGACAGCACAGATCTCGATCACATTAATGAGGACAAACTGCTAAAATGGCCCTATAACTGATAGCTCAGTGGAAACAGAACAACAAAAGACCAATTTAAAGTTATTCTGGGCCAAAACTTGGTAGATGAGTGTTCCTCCCATGTGTCTATCCTGGATTTTCATCCTGAGACACTGCAGATCCAAAGCCTGGCTAAGCACAGATCTGAACAGAGACCAGCAAACCCGAGGTCTCCATTTCTATACTCCCACTCCCCTTCCTCCTCTGTCATTATTAACAAATGTCTGATTTCAAAGTAGGCCACTAGAAAACACCCTTTTAAGTTGTGGGTTTTATCTCCCCCTTAATGGTTTTTATTTTTAATTTTGCATGTTGCCACCACTTGTTGAGGGGACCTGGTTGTTTTGCTTCTTCCTGCTGTTTGTTTTCCCCTTTGCTTTTCACGTGGGGGAGGATGGCAGAGGGTGGAAGCAATCATGCTCATCATCAACAAACACGGGGCACAGGGAGGTCAGCCCAGCATCAGACTGGATGCCTGAGATGAAACTTCAGGGGCAAGAGTCAGAATAAAACCAGCATGGTGAGGGGGAAGCAAAAAACAATGCATTTTTTTGTTTGGGTTTGGTTTTCTGTGGTCAGTCTCAGTGCAAAAGAAAAAAAAAAATTCATGTGCATTTTCAAACTCCTGGAGACCCGAAATGCTGAGGTGTGTTTAGGAAATCTGAGTCTGCATGTGCGACAGAGATGTCATTAAGAAAAATAATATCCCTGAACAGGGAAGGCTGGAGGGGATGGAGAAAGGAGGGAGGTGGAAGACGAGGAAAGCTGCTAAGCTAAGAAGTTATGAGGTAATGATAACATAATTTCCTAAACTGGCTACTAATTAACCATAACTCTGGAGCTTAGTACTGGGAACCAACTCCATCATAACCCAAAAATCTCTCTGAAAAAGAAAAAAAAAATAGCAGCACATTTTTCAGTGACAGTGTTAGCCAAAGAAACTAATGCATTTTATAGCAATTTTTTCTCTTTTTTCTCCCCCATACCTGTAGGTAACACGCCAAAACTTCTTGTGTACACAGGAGACGGAGAAAAGGCAATTTTGGATGTGAAGGAAAACAACCAAACCATAGGGGAAATTCCCTTTTGGTGCTGCTCTGGCAAAGCACAGAGATGAACAGTGCCCAATTCAGCCTGATGTGCAGCCCCAAAGTGGTTTTTACACATGACAGTAAGGAAGAGGAAAGACAAGCACAAACACCTTCCCTTGCCTGGCTCAGCCTTCCTTGTGCTTTGAGTCACCTGCAGCAGTCAGGGCCCCTGGGGCCAGCCTGAGAAGTCTCAGGAGGAAATAGAGCTTCCTGAACAGTGGCCAGGGTCTGGCCTGCAGCTCCTGAGGTCCTGGTGCCTTTTCCCATGCCAGCAAGATGTCTACATAAAATACTCCTTCATGGGAATAGCTGTGTAAGAAGGCAGGAACCCCTTTCTCATTTAACAGGCATTACCTACAGCCAGACTTCTTTAGTGGAGGGACATGTCCAGTCTTCATCCTGCCCCCCACATTAATTCCAAATGCAAAAGGGCATTTCTCTAAGGAATTATAATTAAATAAATAAAATCCTTAGATGTAATAAGGTGCAGAGTAGCACAGCTTCAATGCAAAGCAATGCTGCAACCAAAACCAGCCAGTGGCTCAATAAAGTCAAAGATTAAAAAAAAAAAAAAAGTTAAATTTGCATGAAGCCATAGATATTAACATTCAAAAGCTGATATGTATAATATGGGGTGACAAGAAAGGAGGGGATGTCACCTGGGATGTGTCAGCAAAGGAAAAAAAAATAGGTGTGCCAAAAGTTCCTCTTTTACTGCTGGACCCCATCTGTTGGTAGCATAGTGTTGGTTGCTTCTGGCAACAGAGATGTTGAGCTAAGGGAGAAGGTGGAATGCTGATGCAGGAACACGACAGCAGCAGTACCTCCAGGAGATGGAGAGGAGGGCTGCTTGGGAGACTGTGGAAAAACCAGCCAATATCCCAGCCAGGAGCCACAGAAAGAACTATTGTGGGGAGGGGGCTGGGGACAGGTCAGGCCTTGGTGTTTTGGATACACAAGGAAAGTGGAGATGGCTGAACCCTTCCCTTCCTAGCATTCCACATCATGCTGGACTTGGCCCCTTGCTTGCTCTTCTCACCATCTCTTTCTCCCCACAGCACTGCTGAGGACCCAGACTGGAGCACAGGACCTTTGCCCATAAAGGAAAGGAGGTCCAGGCTAATGAGGGGGCTAAAGCCCTTTTCTTTCCCCTCTCCTTGTAAACCCACACCTGTGCATCCCAGCTGTGCTCGCAGCCAGGGTTTTGACGGGAACCTTTCTCTTACATGGTGGAAAGAGCTTACCTGGATGGCAAATTTAGGAGTGCACAGATGAAATCAGCCTCACGCAGGGGGAAGTCTCCTGCCATCAGTGCACATGAGCATGAGCTTATAAACCCTGCCAATCTTCACAGCTAAGAGATTTCCTCCCCATCACTCAGCACCAGCTGCAAAGGAGAGGGCACGGTTCTCCTGGCTCCAGCTCAACCTCCACTTTCCAAATGCTACATCCTCCAGGTGAGGGATAATCCACCACGTGTAGCATCCATTTCAAACTGCTGCTCATGCCATGCTCTTCATACATTTAAAATGAGTAGAAAGAGAGACCTCAGTTCAGGAGGGAATCATCAGAGCAGGGGGTTCAAGGAAGATGGACTGTGCAGCAGACTTGCTGAATAAAGAAAAAACAGGCTTGGTTTCTCTTTCTCACTTTCTGCTTTGGTGACTAATTGAAAGAAAAGTGTTTCCATGCAGTAGGTCTCTTGAGTGCCCTTTGTGAACTTTAGCACTGCCATTGTAGACAGTGAGAGACCCAGATGGTGTAAAGAGTCCCCTGCCTTTACTAAATGACCTTCTCTTCTACTACAGCTTCCACCCCCAGTCTCCACATTGTCAGACTCTCCCACCACCAATGCTTTCTGCAGCTGGCTGCAGCCTGACCCTCTCTGCAGCTTGACCCTCAGCTTTAGAGCTGTCTTATTTATTAAAAAAACTGGTTTGGTGGTTTGGTGTCGGTTTTTTGAGATGGGGTGAATATTTATTGGAGTATTTCTGCTTTTCTTAAATATGAAAAGAAAAATGAAAAAAAAAATCACAAGCAGAAGCTTCAGGCACATCTTCATGTCATAGGAGAGCAGAAGAGGACTAGTTTGCAGCTAAACCAAGGGTTGTTCACTGAAAACAAGGATAAGATCCTTGGCTCTGGAAAATACTGTTTTGTATCAACTTTGGGGCCTTCTTACCTAAAATGGGTCCTGCCAAGCCTCATACACCACACATGAGCTTCATTTCTTTGCCCTCTGGTCCATTTTCCCCTCTGGGTGATGATCATCACATTTGTTGTCATCCTGGCATCTCTCTTCTGCCCCAGATACTGCCAGACACAACCTGTGGCACATCCCACCTTGTGTCAAGGGCTCTGGAGCAGAGCAGAGGCTTCAGCCAGTGCTGGAAACATCCTCCTCAAACATCTGCCACCCACAGGCATTTCCACCACAGGCACAGTGCTCCCCTGTGGGTCAGGAAATGTGGATTGGTGTCCGGGGCATTATTATGGGCTACACAAAACATGCTGGGTGGGTGACTTACGTGTGCTCCTGTCATAGGCAGACACCCCTGACATCCTGCTAGGCAGAAGTCTGACACACCTCTCTCCTCCTAAAAGACAGAGAAGCACTTCAGTTCTTTAGAGAATCTGGATTCATTTCCAGAAATTGCTAATGTATTTGACAACTACTGGGGTTCAATAGCTGAATTGAATTTTCTATCTTTTGAAAAAGAAAGATCAAAATTATGTCTCCTGAGAGCTTTTCTCTTAAATTTTGAAATAGGAAATTCAAGGAAAACAGTTTGGCTTTTTTGAAGGAAGGGCAGGGGGGTGGTTTTTGTGTTGTTTCAGTTTGGGGGTTTTTTGCCCCAAACGCACCTGAATTTGAATGAATTAGTGTTTTGAAAAAAATTCAATCAATTCTTATTGTCTTACTAGATTTTATTCAAAGTCACAGTTGAAACTGTCAAAGGTTGTACAAAGCTCTCCTTAAAACATGGCACAAAAAACCAGGTGGGCTTACTCGAGCAGGGTGCTGCCTCTGGTTCTCTTTGACATCAGACAGTCCTGGCCAGAGACAGAACAGGGCATATCTGAAAAACTTTCCTCTAGTGACTGAGGGCTCTTCCCAATATCCCACAGCGCTTGAGCAAAAGCTGCAATTCTTTCCAAACCCGAATTCCCTCTTGAGCTTGTGAAAGAAGCAGAACACCCCTGGTGCAGCCACAAGCCACGTGCATCCCCCTGGTTGCCCGTCAAACAGCAGGAGGTGGCCACGGGACCCCCCAGCCCATCAGTCACACCTCGTTCACGGGATGCCCTTTCAGCAGCGCTGTCCTCACCCTGGCACCCATCCCGGGCTCCCGTGACATTCGCCATGTGCCCTCGCTCACATGCTCCACACCAGGATGCACATCCTTCCCAGGGCAAGCAGGCATTCCTGATTCTGCAGGATGATGAGATCTCTCGCCACCAAGAACCACCTGACTCCCCCTTCCCCAAGAAATGGGAAGAGAAAAGGAGAGAAAATGTTTCCTACAGCTTCTGGCTTCATTTGGGGGAGGTGGAGCAGATGAAGGAGGTGCTCTGGCACTCATAAATAGTTTTTCTCCCTTTTTGCATCCGTCTGAGTTTGGTAATACTCACACAAGCACAGCACAACCCTCCTTAATGCATTAAGACTAAAATCATAGCTTGTCTTGATTGGAGACTGCATGTTAGCAGTGCCCAGCTAAGTCAGGGCTTGCATTTTAATTAGAAACTCTAATGGTGAAATAATATGAGAATAATCCCAGTAAGTGCTTTGCCTCTGGCAACTGGAGATAATACTGACATCTCAGGTGTTCTCTAGTCTGTATCCATTTTTTATGATTTTTTGTCCTACAGCATCAGCTACAGGTCCTTACACCTGGTAGATAATATCCTCATAAATAATCATGATAAGAGGAGTTCATTTCTCTGAAGAGGCGTGGTCACGGGTATGTATCTCATTGCCTGCATTTTGGGAAGTGAATGGACAGGGGCTGAGTCCGTGAAGGAAGCCCTGAAGGAGTTTTTTTGCTCTGTTGGCTTTGCAGAAAGCCTGGGACCCCAACTTTGGGATCAATGCTTCATGGCAGGGAGCTCCTGTTCCCCAAGGAAAGACCCCTCTGTTCAACACTGTTCAGCCTGGGCTGAAAAAGAATTTTTTTTTTTTTTTTTTTTCTCAAGTTTTTGGACCTACCTTTGAGTTGGTTTTGGACAACAATTAGCACAGTGGAGTTTTGGACACCAATTCGGACCATAGGAGACACCCTGGAATCACCTATAATAACCAGTTACCTTCTGCTGTCCTGAAAGCACTACTGGGATATTTTAAAAATATTAGGGTTTCTTCTTGGGGCTGATGTATTTAAATACTACTGAGCTTTTTGAACCCAAAGGCTCAGTCTAGCTTCCAGTGGAGTGCACTATTAGTGGAGTCAAATCTGTACTAAGGCCAGTTGCGAAATGCAAATGCATGAGACAAAAAAAGGAGGAAAAAACTCATATAAGGATTTAAATGCTATCTGACCCATTTTCCTGTGCACACAAAAGTTTTGTTTTCAGATATGTTAACACTGGAAACAGGATCTGAGTATCCAGATGGAAAAATGGGGGAAAGAGGGTGAAAAAAGCTATACCACAATGCCTACAGATATACTTGAAGCAGTTGTACAAAAATACTTTGCTTCACTGTCTTAGGCCAGCCCTCTCTGCCAGTAAAGTGGGCAGGACTGTGGTTTAACAGCTTTGCAGATGCTGTGAGGTAGAGAAAGAGAGAGTGACTCCTCGGGCGTTGGCACTGGTGGCCCTGTGTCTCTGTGTCTCTTTCTCTGACCTGCTAACCAGAGCCTTCAGTGCAAGAGTGGAGAAGTACAGAAGCAGAGATGATTCTTCAGTACCTGGGCACAGAGATTGTGATGAACAACGTGGATGGAGTCTAAAATGAAGTTCTGTGAAGTGAGAGTGAAAACCAACCCTAGTGGGGTGGCCTGTTTAAAAGCTCTTTGCTCTGCAGTTTGGGCTCATGGGTATCAGAGGGGTCACAAGAAGTTCCAGCTCCCTGGGAGTGTTGAGTTATGTTCCCAGTGTTCAATTTCCGATGGATTTGTCCACCAAAATCACAGGTTTCTGAAGACCCACTGAGTGCTGGCTGACTAAGCTAAGCACACTGCTTCCTTTGAAGGTGCCAAACTGCACTAAAAGTAGTTAAAGACACAGGAAATGTTTCCTTTTTCCATTTAGGCAGTTGTTGTCCTTGCCCCAGGGATGTTATATGAGCACGAGTGGGAGGGACCCAGACCAGCACCATAGGAGGAGAGTTAAATAACCCTGGAGCTGGTGAAGCATTCTGCTCCCCATTCCAGCCAGGGGCTCCCTGTAATCCATCAGCTGTCCACTGCCTGCTAGGGACCAGCATCATTAGCTACATGAAAGGGGAAAACAAACATGCCCAAAACCCAAGGAAACAGAGCAAACAGGATTCATGGTCTAGTGGTTAAAAGGCAAGCGCTGAGCAGCCAGGAGAGCTGGCTTCTCTCTCAGGCTGGGAGACTCTAGCTCTTGGTTAGCATCTCCTCCCTGTGCCTCAGTTTACCCAGCTGTAAAGAGGGGATGGTTACCCCTCCCTGAATACATTAGGAGGGCTTTAAAACACCCACAACCTAATCAGTGTTACAGGTTATTCCAGCCTTGGCAACCTGGGAAAAATCAAAGCTGATTTATACAGTTGAATCATTGCTGGCACTGACAAACTGGTAGAGACAGTCCTGTCAAGGATCATATCTGAAACATAAGGTTTATACCATTCATTCCTGTCTTTTTTTTTTTTTGTTCCATGCAATGGCAGATAGGTATTGCATGCAGTGATATCCCCTCAGTGTGTGCCAAAATGAATAATGCCAGGGATTTTCAGCCCCAGGGAAAGGCCACAGTGGAGCTTCCCACAGGTCTGCTGCCAGTGGAACCCCAGTGCAGAGGAGCTTGGTGGGGAGGTGTGTTCACAGCTGCAGTTTCCCAGCACAGCTCTCCCCAGGTTTTGTTCCCTGTGTCACTAAACCTGACACGATGCTCCTGACACACTGGAGGTACCATCAAACCATGGCAGCAGCAAGGGCAGAGGAGGGGAGAACATCTCTGCACCTCTCTGTTGGTTAGACTCGGGGTTTTTGCTTGTGTTGGGTTTGCTCACACCTTCCAACCAAGAACGCTCTGCCAGCAACATTTCTTGAAAATCTAAACCAAGAATAGTGACTGCACAGGTTTGTCAACACACCTGCAACAGTCAGACATCACCCTATTCCTACATGTGACAAACCCAGCAGCACCACCAAAAATTCCATTTCTCCTTCAAGCATATTGTGAATTCCAGCCCTAAACCTTACCTTCTTACACTTCTCTGAACCTCTGACCTTTCTGGATCATTTCAGTAGGGATCTAAGGGGTTCATTTGACATTTAAAAGCTCAAAATGAATAGGCTTCTTTACAGAGATCTCTTCTTAGTATGGTCTTAACATCAGGGCAAAACATTTTTCTCTTAGCTCTCACAACAGGTCAGCCAGAAAAGAGGTGGAGTCTCCAACCCTGGAGCTATTTAAAAGATGTGTAGATGTGGTACTTGGGGACATGGTTTCATGGTGGCATTGGCAGTGATGGGTTAATGATGGACTCAATGATCTTAAAGAGTCTTTTCTAAACTAAATTATTCTGTGATTCTAAACTGGCAATTTCAGATTTGCATAACTTTTTTTAGAAAAGGCATGCACTGTGGAAAAACAGGAAATTTTTGTCATGAATTTGAAAACCTTCAAGTTAGCCCCACAAACTGTGAAAACACTCAGTCTAAAACCCAAGACATTCAGTTTTCAGCATTTTCCTCCTTTATTTTTTTTAACAGCAGAAAGGTATTTTCCATAGAAAACATGGCAATAAAAAACAACTCACTTCCAGAGAAAATTCAATCGCACATGATTGGAGCTGCACAGCCCTAATAATGTATTAGGCACGTAAGGTACACAAGGTACAGATATGCCTGCTTTTATTCAGGTGTTTAGGATATTGAATTTTTGAAGGAAAGGTCCAAATAGCCACTGGAAAACACTACTTTTTCTTTACTTTCTTACTGGAAAGATGCTGAGGTTCCAGCCCCGCACTCAAAGGAGAGCCATCCTTGAAGTTAGATTAAATTGCTTAGTGCCCCGTCTGGTAGAATTTTGGATATTCCCAAGGATAGTGATTTCACAGGACTCTTTTCCACTGTTTGACCACCCTCAAAGTGAAAAAAAAATGTCCACAATATCCCACTGTCCTGTCTGTTGCCTCAGTCCTGTTGCTGTGCACTCTGAGAAGAGTTTGATTCAGTCTTTTCTACACCCCTCAGCTGCAATACCCAATCTTATAAGTGATCTTGAATTTTCTCATCTTAAAACCCTGAGCCAACCCAGGACCCTCATCTTCTCTTATTCCATGTGCTCCTGACCTTCCACTGGGCTTGTTCCTGTAGGCCCATCAAAAATTTGATATTTATTATTAGAAAATTTAAATTCCTTTCTACCCATCCTCTTGGTGTATAATCTAGAAGTCCTAGACACTCTGGGCAGCTCCTTACACTCACACAGGATGGGCACAGACCCTAATGATGAAGGAATTTCCAAGCAATAATTTCATTCAGAGCAGCAATTGCATATTAATTTGCACTTCTTTTATGAACTCCGTGTAGACTGGTAACCATTAATGTTCAGAAAGCTTTGGATCAAAAGCCTCATAGAGGTAACTGTAATGTTATTTTTAAAATACAGGCTCTCCTGCTGTTGGTCAACAGTCCAGTACAGTGCTGCCTTTTCTAAAATGCTTTCTGAGAAGTCCGAATGGCACGACTTTTTCTCAGAAAAGGAGGTGGAAGTAAACAAGCAGTGGTGTAAACACACAGATGACTTGGCATGGAAAGTGGAAGCAGAGGACTGTAAAAAAGCAGGCTGGGTAATTATATCGTCATTTTACTGCCAGTAAAAAAAAATAAGAAGGGAGCAAAATTTTAAAAGCTGCCTTCAGTAGAATGAAAAACTGGGTCTACTTGCCCACCTAAAGGGTAATAATAGCCATTCTGGGAGTGCTAAACTCTTTGAACTGTGTCTAAGTACCACTTCTGTTTATTTTAAGGAAGGAAACTGTCAGGTTCTGTTTGTTCGTAGTGAGCCATCCACAATGTGCTTGATGCATTCAGGACTAGTAAAATAGTGGTACATCAAGTATAGGAAACAAGAGGTTTATCATGGGATTAGTCTTACAGAGATAAAAGTAATCACAGAGTTGCTCAGGACTTCTTGTTTGCTGTGAAACTTGACTACAGGAGGTGATGGGTCTTTTCTTTTACAGCTTTTTCTGGTTGAGGAGGGAGGGAAGTGGGGTTAAAATAAAAACCGTTCATCTCTCCCTCATTTTGTTCTTCCCCATCATTTGGTACTTTGCAAAGGGGCAACTTTATTTTAAGGGATCATGTTTCTACCTTGCAACAAATCCCAGTCATGATTTTTATGGGCTAATTGCATTCCTGAACAGGTCATGAACTCTGGTCTGTTTTATTTCTATTCCTGATTTTAATTTTAATTTTTGAAAAAATAGTAAAAGAAAAGTGAACTGATGGAGCTAAGACCATGCTTTTACTTGCAGTGCTTGTGTTCTGGGGCCAGTCATTTACAATTTCAGGGAATCATGTGTTTTATAAAACAACTGGCCCAGCCTATTAGCTCATCATCTTGTGCCAGGGTTCCTTTATTTAAGAGAAAACTTATTTTTGATGGATTTTTAACCTTTAATGCACAGTGGCAAAGTCACTCAGGGATACCATCCACAAGCCAGATCATTCATCCACAGTTCAATTTTACCTGTTTTCTTTGAGCTGCTGTATTGCACTGTGGACATATCAAGACTCTGGGAAAACGTTGTCTTACGGAATGCAGGTGGATCTCCAGGCAGTGTGCGACTATTGCATGAAGATTTGGACTATCCAAACACCTCGGAGAGGGTGGGATATGTCTGGTTTTATTTCTAGATCTGGAGAGCTGAGCTCTTCTCTCTGTCTCTTCAACAACCAGCACATGGCAGTGGTTGAGACAAGCCTGGATTTCACACCACATTGAAAAGGATGCTCCAGTATTCACTGACAGCTCTTTGGGACAGGATGCCTTTTACAGGGAAGCTCTGAAAAAAATCATCCATCCAAAATGGAAAAAATGAAATAAAGAATAATAATAATTAAAAAATAGTTTTTGTATTTTGTTCTGGGAAATGTTGAAGTTCCATATGGTTCTAGTGATGCTTAACAGAGAAGTGATTGGGGTTTCTTCTGTTTTGTCTTGGTCCTTTCATTTCTAAAATCTGCTGATTAGGAGCTGTTTATGTGATGATTATTTTTGTTGTTAAGTTCTGAACACAGCGAGCAGAAAAATACTGTACAACACAGAAATGGCAAAATTACATGCATTCAGATAAGTTACATGTGGTATCAGTCTATCTCAGCTATGTTGAGATGACTGGGACAGGAGCCTACCCCAGGTGAATGTCTAGGGTAGCACCATAGTGAGGTCTAATCACTGGAGGAAAACATCTGATTTCTACACTTTTGAAGAAGAAAAATCACACTCTGCTCTCTCCTATTCCAGCTGGGGTTTTTTGTCCCATGTACTAGCAGCAGGATGATTTTCTCAGGTTTGGATCTCTGCTTTATAGAGGAGCGCTTTTGGTCAGCTAGTTCCCATATTTAGGCACACAGGATAATAAGGGATGTAAGGTTCACCCATTCTGTCTCCACAGCCTTTGGATAACTTTCAGAACTGCTGCTCAGAGTAAATTTCAAAGCATCAGTGGAAGGTATGAAAAAAGGAGCTAAAGTTGTGGCTCTGCTCACCCCATGATCCAACCAAGTGAGTGGAATTGGTGTGGGTGATGACGGGGGTAAATCCCTGGATAAAGGAGTGCAGTGGCTTATCTCTCTCTGCAGAAGAAATATAGAGGAAACAGGATGTTCCAACAAAATTCTGCTAAATATTGACCCAGATATCTAGCAAAAAACCTTGTTCATACTCAGAGACTTGTGAAAGTTCTTTAAGTAAAATATTTTTTCAAGCCCTTGTCCAGGACATAGAAGTCATTTGCCTGACAATAAATGCTTTTTAACATTTGTGCAAAACCAAAATAAACCAGGGCTGAGCATTCCCATAAATCACCATAAGTTGTCTCCTTCCAATTCTGTGAACACAAGGGGAAAAAATGCTGAAGGTGTAATGTTGGCCAAACAATGAGTTAAAGACATAAAATGGAATAAAGCAATGAATTCAAAGCCAAATTGATTTTCAGATGGCCAGATCCCAGTGACAAAGGCATGATTATGATTTCAGACATTTATGTTATGAAATAATAAAGTCTTGCAATCTCCTCATGCCTGACAAAAGGCAGACAAGAGAAGTAAGGTAGAGAGTTCAAACAACCTCACTGCTCCCCAAAGTCCCTCCTTGCAATAGGATCCAACATTTGCATGACTGATGGTACAGTAGTACTACAGCTTTCTGTTTAGAGAGAAGAGCAAAGTTTACTTTGAGAAAAATCTCAAAATTTCAAGCTGAAAAATATATCATGCCAGCTGACAGACTTTTTAAACTCTACTGTGTGCTGCAATGGAAAATAGATACCGGGGAAAAAAATAAAAAGAGGATATTTTTTAAAACCTGTTTTACAATTATTATTTTTGTTTTGTTCACACCTTTACTTTTCTCTCAGGGTGTGTTCAGGTGAATAAATTTCCATAATTTTTGCTATGGTCTCTCTTGTTATGCTCCAAATCAGCAAGTTCAAATTTTTTTAGCATTGTTTAAAAACAAGCTCTACTTGTCATTTATATTCCCTGAATAATCACATGAAAAGTAACTAGGCGGCCAAAGGTGAGGTCCTGTGTTCTCTGGATGGATGAACAATGCCTAATTGTAAGGTAATGTACAGTGTGAGCTGCAAGTCACTCTCCCATGCTGGCCAAAAGGCCACTGTGCCAGTTCCATCACACATTTCCAGCAAAGCCTCACTTTGCTGTGCAGAGTCTGCTCCATCCTCCACATTAGCACTTTTTCTTGATTTTAATTATCACCATTTTCCCTTCTTATTGTCAAGAGCTCATTTCTCTCCTGGTTATCACAGACAATAGGCATAACCTTCCAGCATCATACACAAAATCAGATTTTTTGGCAGCTCCTCTACCACAAAGGCTTGTGAGTGCAGGTGACCAAGCTCCTCACCACCTCATCCCTGAAAAACCACTTTTCCTTCAGTCCTCTGGGAACACTAAGGAAGCCATCCAGGGTGAAATGTAGATGGAAATATTTATGTTAAGTAGATTATTTCCAGCCAAACATTCAACGTATTCAGGTCATGCCTGTCTGCTTCAGGGAAAGCAACTGTTCTGCAAGCAAAGGGAAATCGGGAGAGGGAACAAAAAAAAACCCACCCGTCTGCTGAATCAAAAGCCAAAGACGGGCCTGGTCCTTCCCTTCAGAGGCCTGAAAGAGAATGAAGGGAAAGTCGGAGACTTCCTGCCTTTGTAATGAGTTTACTAATTAAATGTTAATTGTGGGCCTCGACTGACCAACATTTAAATGAGGCCTCAGAGCCAGGAATTGGGCTATTGTGGTTGAACTGTTTATACGGACAGGAAAATGGCTTTCTAAACATCGGATTCCTGCGCGCTGGCCAAGCTCTGGAGGAAGCTCCACGTGGAGCACTCCTGGGGATCGTGCCCGAGCACTGCTCCTGCAGAGCTGCTCCAGGGATCAGCCAGGGACTGATCACACGTTATCCTGGATGCTTCTGGCTTCCTCCTTTCCTGTGACGGGGTGGCTTTGATGGGGACGTTGAGAGGCCGAGCGATGCCGGTGCTGCCAAGGGGTGCTCTTCTTCCACGTAGACGGGAGGTTCCCCACCTCATGTGCCATGGGTGGTGATTAGAGGATATTTGTGCCTTATTCTGAGATTAGAAGTGGTTTGTGGCAGGAACTCTCCTTTTTTCATCTGCGTTTAGTGCAGAAAGCAACAGTATGGGGCTGTGCCTCACAGTCACAGCTGCAGTGCTGAAGCCCTCATGTTTTAATGCTTCTGTCTTTTCTTTACTCTTCTTGATAGTGTCCACATACACAGGTTGGCTGTTGAAACGTGTTGCAGTCTGGTCTCTGAGGCATCTTCTATGGCTTGGGCTGAATTTTTGTCTTTGGGGCATTCAGCAGAGTTTTGAACTTATGAGTCTGACTAATTTCCTCACTCTTTCACCTTTGCTTTTACCTGAATTTCCTATGATAACTTCAAGGGCCCTTTCACACCCATCGTTCACATAACCTGCTGTTCCTTATCCAAAATCCTCCTGCTAAGGAGCAAACTTATGGTATGGTTCTGCCCTTGAACCACTTGGATCAGTTGTTCAGCTGCTGTCATTCCTCCTGCTTTACTTCACTACACATCTCAAAATCCAACACATAATATGCTAAGCATCCTGTTAGTGTCTATCTTCAGTTTCAAAACCTCATGACAAGTAGTTTTTGAAGAATTCACGCTATAGTCAGCCTATGTGGTCTTGCATTTTTCTGAAAGTATTTCAGTACAGTATCATGATATGAAGAGGTAAAAATGGTTTTGGGGGGGCCAGAAAGCCTGGAGGTAAATTTTTTCCTGCATATCCATTCCTTCCCCAAAGATTTCAACCATGCTGATTAAAACTGACCACTCTACCTTAAGCTTGGTGACTGCGATTAATACCTGTCCCCATTCAAGGCAAATAAATTTGGCCTGGTAAATTCTTGTTGAACTCTCATCCTCGTATGAGCTTCCCCTTTTATTTCTGTGTTTAAGTCGTACCTTTGTATTGTTGGTAGTTTAGATTTGAAAATGTATTTGACCATTATATCTCAGGGGGGTAGGAAAAAAGTACTTGCCTGATTTACCAATTAGCCTTCTATTTTATTTTAGAAATTGATGTCAGGGAAGTGAAGTGATAGCCTAAGCCATGCTGAAAGGTTCTATTAGTTTTGGGGTAGCGACAGTGTTAAGCAATTCCAGCTTACCTGGGGAAGGTCAGATGAGTCCCAGTGATAAAGCTCACAGCTGAATGTTGTGCTTTATTGTGGAACAGCTTCAAGCTGTATTAGCCAACAGTGACTTAAACTAGTAAACTGGGTTCCCATCAAGTCCAAATTGAGCTTTTGTACCAAAAGGTCCCACTGGATTTCAAATACTGAGAACCGAAGCAAACCAAGGTTCCTGTTGTCTTTCACCCTCAAAAGAAAACAGAAATTCATGTTTGCTTTTTGTTTGTTTCATTTGTTTTTATTCTAGTTTAACAGTGAAGATTAAGGTTTTCTACATCCATGGAATATGAGGAAGCAAAATGCCTCCCCATTGTCCCTGCACTTTGAAAATGGCAATAGGCCAAAGCGTAGCAGAAAGCCTGATGAGAGGGCTCTAGTGTCCCTCAGCGCAGGGATTTGGTTGTGTATCAGTGGCAATCCTGTAGTACCACACCCTGAACTCCTCATTTATCAAACTATTTGATTTTTGTCAAACAAAATCATACCCTGCTTCAAGCAGTTCCTTTCAGTAATGTTGCTCAGGTATTTTCCAGCTTTGTGTGAAGATGCTCCGAGCAGTGTTTGCTGTAATTTGATCTGGTCATCGTCTCGGCCAAATTCTCTGCTGGGATCAGTCAACACAGCATCACTAATGCCAAGGAAGGAATTTACTGGGATTACTGGTTGTCTGCTCAATCATATTTAAGGAATTTTTTCTTCTACTAAAGAAACTGTTTCTTATTTCCACCCTGTTTGAGAATAACCCATTGATTTCAGTGCAGGCACTTCTGACTAGCAGAACTGCACCAGATGAAATGAACTTTGTATTCCTGCATATAGTGGGTTTAGATTAGATGTTAGGAAGAAATACTTTACTCAGTGTGATGAAGCACTGGAACAGATTTCTCAGAGCAGCTGTGGCTGCCCCATCTCTGGAAGTGCCCAAGGCCAGGTTGGATGGGGTTTGGAGCAACCTGGTCAAGTGGAAGTTGTCCCTGTCCATGGCAGGGGATGGAACTGGATGATTTTTAAGGTCCCTTCCAACCCAGACCCTTATAGGATTCTATGATATCCATTTTTCTGCAGGCAAATTGGCTTATGGTTTTTCTTAGATAATGGCCTTCATGCCACTTTTGTAACAAGTTGTAACATTTCTGTCATGCATGTTTGCTGCAGCACAGGAGCACAGGGTAGCTGGGAGGAAATACTGTGTACCACAGTACAGATGAGCCACTGACCTACCAGCATCCACACTTGTTGCAACAATTTTTGCTGCACCTTTTCACTGAGGTGAAGCATCTGAGTGAAGTAAATAGTCAGTTCACACTCAGCCTGTCATGAAAGGGGTGGGTGGAGGTGGTGATGTCTTTGTCAGACATGGTTAGAGCTGCAAAATCCTCTTTCGGAGACTTTAGTGGCAAATGTGCTGCGGGGATGGGTGAGGAGAAAGTGCAAACTGCAGCAACAGCTCTCCTGGTTTGTTTTCTTGACGTTATTCAATGGCTCTTTCTTTAAATTTTTGTTGCTGCTGTTTATAGTTTGCCTTTTTTTAAGAGATGGAGAGAGAGAGATAAAATGCACTTCAAGAAATGTCCACTTAATATTCCTGAAATCAACTTGATTGTAATGTTTTCTGTGTAAACATATATATCATTGTTGCCTGGAACATGATTCTCCTCGTGCTAGGCACATGTGAGTCTTACTTTACATATACAAATTTACCACAAACTCAGTACAAGATCCTGGGAAAGATACATGGCAAGGAAAAGAAGTCTATTCCAGAATTAATGGGTTATCCTCTGGCTCTAGACACTGTATATGAACTTTCCAGAGTGAGGGTGTGGGGCAGGTACCCTGCACCTTGGTCCAGTCATAGTCACTTCCAACTAAAATCACTAAATCAAATGCAATTTACAAGTAAGTAAACAGTTGTCACAGGAGCCTTAATCTCAGGAGATGCTGGCAGACTGACAAAGATGTTGCCTCAGCAGCAGGAATTTTCCTTCCAGCCTAACCCTAACCTTGGAGGATTTCACCTCAGTTTGCAGGCACATAAACTCATGCTTGCACGGGTCATTTATGGGGTGGTCATTTCAGTACCTCACCTCTCAGGGACGGTAATATCAAGAGATTGATGAGAAATTCAGACCACCTCCCCTCTGAGCTGTCAGTTCTCACTCCTCTTCAAGTCACTTGAGAGATACAGTCACATCTCGATGAAACAGGATATCAGTTTTTGTAGATAAGGAAGATGTCCAGACTATGAACAAGACCTGCCTGGGCCAGACCCCAATCCATCCAGCCCAGAGCCCCTCTCCAGCTAAATTCCAAGTCAGAAGATGAGGACACCACAAAGAAGAAATAAAACTTCACAGAAGATATCAGTTAAATATTCTGTGACTCTCATCTTGCTTCCCTTCTCAGTGAAAGATGGAAGAAATTATTCTGTATTAAATATTTTTTGCTACACAAAGGAACAAGTTTAGATTCCCCAGATGATTTTGGGGAATTCTGCTTACTATAAACTCTGGTCAAATCATTCTAGTTAAGAAAAAGAAAATCGAGAACAGGAAGAAAAAATATTGATGCTTTTTTTAAAAAGTTTTTTCTTTTTGGTAGTGAATGTGAAGTGTCCCAGAAAATCAATTATTTCCTCTAATACAGAGCTATAATCCTCTCTAACAGCTAGAGCTGAGCTTAAGCCTTGAAGTACAAGGTTTAATATGCCTTCCAATAATTTTATTGTCTTTAATTATGGTTTGTATTGTTATCCTTGGTATCTGTATGAATGGCCAATCATTTTTTAATATGATTTCCAAGGGGACAAAGAGATGACATTATCTGTGCTTTGTATCTTGCTGCCTGTTCTACAGTGAGAACTTCTGGGCTTAGGTCAATTTCAACCATATTTGACAGAGAAGCAGAGATACCAAGTTAGCAAATCCTGAAAAGTTTGATTGTAAGAGTAGCCTGAAAGTAGAACAGAATGAATGAATGATGCCAGGAAAGCTGCACAGAAGGAAAACTTCACAGAAATCCAAATTTAACAAAGATTTCAGCAATATTTGCACTTTATAATGTACTAGAAACTAAATCCATAGTTCCTTCTTTTGCTTTGTTTAGGCCAATCTATTTATTTTATAATCCTGTTAAAACCTGTATTTAGCAATTTGGTAGCAAGTTGTTCCCCAGGTGGATAGTACAAGCATGAAGGTAGAATGGTTTGGGTTGGAAAGGAACTTGGAGATCATCTAGTTCCAAGGTTCCTGTCATGGGCAGGAACATTTTCCTCTAGACCAGGTTTCTCAGAGCCCCATCCAGCCTGGCCTTGAACACTTCCAGGGCTGGAGAATACACAACCAATCTGGGCAACCTGTGCCAGGGCCTCACCATCCTTACAATAAAGAATTTCTTCCTAATATCTAATATCCCTGTGATCCTACAGACTTTTCAGATTATGTCACTACCCAGTTAGTCTGTGCCTGATGGTAAAGAATGGAGGCTTTTCCAGATAGTTCTGAAAATAATCCAGATTTTTTTTTTCTTCATACCTCATGTATTTGGCATCCCTGCCCACGATGGAGTGGTTGGAACTCGATGATCTTCAAGGTCCCTTCCAACCCAAAACATTTTATGATCCTTTGATTTCCTTGCATGCCTTCATTCATTTCACACCTCCTTCCTGTGTCAGTTCCAATTGCACCTATTAGGTTTCTGTCCTTCTACCTTCTTTTTACCTTCCTGCCTGTCCCCATTCCTCAGTGCAATGCACCCATTTAGTAGCTACATGAGTAGCCTCAACAGAAGTTATTTTAAGAAACATGCATTTGCATTGGAGGTTTCCCTTCCAAACACCTACCAGGCCCAGTGCTGGCTGGTTTATATGAATTAATGGCATCACTGCCTAAGGTGCAGAAGCTCTGAGAACTAATCTGCTGTTCTGTAATGATTTGGTTCTTATTACACTGCAATGATTAAGGCTGCATGTTGAAAAACTGTTTAAGTGCACATTAAACATATGCTTAAACCTTAATGGTGATAATAATAACAACACTCCCAGTTGTATAGCTGTAAAACAGGGGAGAGAAACCTGGACTGCCTCCTGGAACCATATATTTTTATCCTAGATTAAAAGTGCAATGTGCAATGAAAGATGAGATGAGATGAGATGAGATGAGATGAGATGAGATGAGATGAGATGAGATGAGATGAGAGGAAAAGCGTTTACACCAGCTTTTGTAGTACCACAGGACAGTATTATCTAATTCGTATATTTTAAAGACATTATTAAAAAGTAAACTGTCTGATTTGACTTCCTGTGTCATGTCATCCTGTTAGGCCTGTATCAAGGCTGTAACTTGTGTTGGACTAGCACAATTCTACCTGGAAGGTGACTCAATTTAAATTAAGTAGCATGCATCAGGAAATGGAAACTCCATCATTCCTTTCTGTAGTTTCTTAATCAGCCTCATTGTTAAAAAGATATGTGCCTTCTTTCTGAGATGAACACGTCTAGCTTTCATATCCATGATTCTTGTTATCTGCTTTCTGACAGATTAAACTGCCCTTTCACATCTGGCGTTTTCTCTATTATGCAGTGTAATCAAAGCATTTCTCGGTCTTCTTTCAAAAAGGCTAAATAAATAGAGTTTTTCATTTCTTACACCATCAGGCATTTTCCCCACACCTCCAATCCTTCCAGTGCCTTCCTTGTGTGTTCCCTCCACACCTACAGCACCCAACCCAAAACAGGAGCCCCACACTCCATGCACAGACCTCCAGATCAGGGGGAGCTCCTGATCTATGGCAAGCAAGCCTCCCAAAATAATCTGGCTTGGCCTAATTTTTTTTAATTTTTTCTCAGACAAGCTTTTTAATGGGCAGAAACCAGGGTAAGGGAGCAGTGACCCAGCAAGTGTGAAGGTGGAGGAAGCCTTTCCTTGGGGACAGCAGCTGCCTTGTACCCTGGCTACATCCAGGACATCCCATCTGACTGTGCCATCAGCTCGCCTGAGGGAAACGGGCTGCCCAGTTACTGTCAATTACATCAGGCTAATTAAGCTTTGATTTACAGATGTCATTTTACATAGTCATTTTATACTTGGTAGAATGTGGTTTGATTACCCCTTACTGTTGCCTTATCTTCAATAGCTACAAATGCTATTAGCAATTGTGCAGCAACTTATTCATTTTTAACAATATAACAATAAAGCCTATACCATGGTTAACCATGCAGGAAATGTCACTTGCAAATTATCATTTCCAATTATTCAGTATTAATTTAAGGGACACGGTTATCAGTCCAGTTCCAATTCTTTTCTTTATATGACCTTCTATTTAATAGCTAAAGATTTCTTTTCTTTTCCTCTTTATTTTATTTTTTCTTTCTTTAATTTCTTTTGTATTTTCTCATTTTTCTTTTCTCTTATTTCTCTTCTCTTCTCTTCTCTTCTCTTCTCTTCTCTTCTCTTCTCTTCTCTTCTCTTCTCTTCTCTTCTCTTCTCTTTTCTCTTTTTTCTTTTCTTTTTTCATTTTCTCCACTCTTCTCCTGTCCTCTTCCCCATCTCCTTCCCTCTTTCTCCTCTTTACTTATCTTCTTCTCTTGTCTTCCCTTCAATCTGTGCAATCAGAAATTGAAATTGAAATTCCTAGAAAGATTCCATACCTCTTGTCTAAAGGGCAAAGTCACAGAAATTGTCTAATCCAGTTCAGTGAAATGATACCGATGTCCATTTAGAAAAGACTGAAAAGCTTCCTTCTGTACTAAGTGAGATTCCAATAAT
Source organism: Daphoenositta chrysoptera (assembly GCA_013397915.1). Taxonomy (NCBI): domain Eukaryota; kingdom Metazoa; phylum Chordata; class Aves; order Passeriformes; genus Daphoenositta; species Daphoenositta chrysoptera. Next base: position 602,675 of record VZRO01003285.1, on the reverse strand, counting down.
TGTTTTAACCATGTACTGGCAAATAAACTGAGGTTATTTTTTTATTATTATTTCGACAAGGAGGAGGAAAGAAAAAAATCCAAGATATCAGGTTGTTGGGACAGCACTGTATTAACCAGTCTGAAAGCTCTGGGAGCCCCAGTGGTTCGTCAGGCTGTCTGGGCAGCAGAAGTTTCTGAGAAAACACTTGCTGTTAAAAATTTCCTCCAGTGACCTTTTTTCTCCATGGTACCTATCTCCTCTTCCTGGGAGGAGTCGCAAGCTTGGAGACATGCAGCTTCTTTCTTCTGTCAATACAAATTCAGGAGTGTCCCATCTTGGTCCTTTTACCCCAAGGCCTCTGCCACCACTCTCAAATTTGTTTGTGATTAATGTGGTAGTACATCTCTCCCCAGATGAGCAGTAAGGTATCTAGGTCATGCTTCTAGGAGGGATAAAGCCAGGCTCTCTCAGGGCTGAGCTCTGAGCTTTCACTTCCTAAATGACTGTTCAAACCAGTGGGCTATTAAGCAGGGGAGATCATACACCACTGGCTGGGTTTGCAAAGCAAAGCAGCTAAAACAGCATTTTGTGAGGGCTGTGATCCTATTAGAATATTTTAGGCAAACTCTGAGAGCACCCACACAGTCAGAAGACCAAAGTCCTTCTCCACCTAGTTCAGCATCCAAATGGGGATTAGGCATAGGCCAACTCTTCCACTGCTAAATTAAGTGGCTAAGAAGAAATGGGATATTTGAATCTGGAATTGCCTACCTTCCTCCATCAGCTACAGAGGGAGCTCAGACAACTGGCTTAGACCAAATGCCCAAATGTATATAAATAGATAAGACACATCCCCCTTTTTGAGTCTCGGTCCCCTATTTATAAAATGAGAAAACTAAGATTACTTCCTTCCTTCATGGGTTTATTATTAGGATAAAACTAACTGGGAGTTTCTTTCGTACTGTTAGGACAAGGTTAGAAACTATCCAGAAGCAGCAGTGCTCTGGGGAAGAAGAAACATTTTAAAAATAAATTAATTTGCTCTAGAAGAAGGAGAAGGAAGAATTCATTCTTTGCTTTGTGTCTAACACATCAGTTTTGCTGCTGTCTGTTCAGGCCCAGCTTGTTCCTTGGAGCCAAAGATCACAGATGCAGCAGAGCTGGAATAGTTCCTTCTCCTGCACTTCCTGCTGATGGATTAGAGGACATCTTGCCTCTGTAACAACCAGAGTCTCTCCTTATCTACACAAGGAAGATCCAGGGAACACCTTATCTGGGTGCCAAAGAGATTAAGATTAAGCAGACCTACAGGACAAGCACCCATAAACCTGCACAGGTCTGGGAGAAGCAAGGGCAGCTCAGGTTTGTGCAGGACCACACCTAACGCGGGGTGAGCAGCAGCAGACGTTGTCAACTCATCAGTGATGGGTGGCAGGTCCCCTCTGTGCTTTCTCAGGAAGTTTTGTATAAACATAAACTCATTTGTGGTCGCTGAGTTTGAAACGATTATTCCCACAAACAGACCAATAGGAAGCAGAAGTACACCGAACGCGTATTTTTCAGTTTGTGGTCTCCCCCGGCTTTAAATACAAAGAGAGAGTTAACAAAATGAATGACAACATTACACCTGAAGACGATTAGGAAACAAGATAAGCCACCCCTGTGTTTATCTTTGACAGCCATTACAACACAACGTAGCCAATATGTAGTTCAATCAGTTCTGATGACACTTTCTTTCTCTTTTTATGATAAGAACCGTTAGGTTTAAATCCTGCCAAGTAAAACGAGCCTAGATATTGGCGGCAGTGATAAGAGTAGCTCTGCCTTTGGGCTAATAATAGTTGATACACCTATCGGTCATAAAGCAGTTTGCAAATGTTAATGAATTTGATTATCGTTTTCCTCTAATTTACACAGAGATTTATGGAGGTAAACAGACAACTAAATGTGCCACTAGGCACTAATGGGTTTTTAAAAAGTCCTTTGGACACTTAACTGTCACTGAGAGTCAAGAGAGCATTTGAACCCAGGTACAGATCCTGCCAGGCAGCTGCCACCTAAACACCACTGGAGTCATTTCAGCACCCAGCTGAAGGCAGTGTTAGCCTCATGCCGTCCTACAACCCGGGAGCTTGTAGCCTGAGAATGGAACAGGAGGTAAATGGGGAAGCTTGCAGGACTAATGAGGCAGTTTTGGTCATCACAGAGTGCTGTGCCTGCACAGAGCCCTTGTCAAGCTCTCTGCTGTCAATCCCTGTGCAATTAGCTCTACATCACTTACTGTGGAATTAATTTCACATAGTTCAGGCAGCTAAAACTGCTGCTCCTACATCAGGGGTTAAAGTTAAATAAACAAATTCTTTCACTAGTGACTCACTCCCACTTTTGTCCCAGCTTTTCAATTCACTCCAGGGATGGGGAGAAGGACAAGAGTACTACTTAATGAACAATGAGTGAGATTTAAAAAGCAATGAATTACTTTGCTGTGTTTAAACCTGCATTGTTTCAGGCTCCCCATGCATTACTATTAGCAGACTGAGCTGCACAAGAGCAGGCAGAAGGCTGGAACTGTGGGAGGCAGGCTGACTTTTGACATGCACATTTCTTTTTGCAGCCTTCCTGTGTCTGTGGTCAAGATGATGCCCAGCTTCCAGGGATATAAAAACAACTTTGAGTCCTAGAGAACAAGTCACAGAAAACCTAATGTGGCACTTCGCTCTTTTTCCACCCAATCAGATGCAGAAGGACTGATGGTGACTCTTGTCATTTGGCTTATGTAGTAATTTGGCTTATGTAGCTCACCTTACACCTTTCTCAGATAAACAGATATTCATAATACCATTCTAGTCCATCAATGTGTTTTTTAAGGAGATTTCCAGGATGTTTACTGGCTCTCTAAGGCTAGAAAGGGGATTTTTTTAGCCAAAGAGCATGGAAAGAAGCTTATCTGTTCAGTTACTTTGAATTTGGTGATAATTTTCTGTTTTAATTGCTATGTATCAAGAGAAGAGGCAAATAAAAAGTTGTCATTTATACCACTAATGGAATTAAAAATTGACATAGTCAATGCAACTGCCTTTTTCATAGTGATGGGTTATTACTTAGCTAAACAATGCAACCTTTAATTGTCTGCAAGTGTAATTTCCAAAAGCTTCTGATGTACGGTAGAGTTTATGTCTCTCTCTGAGCTCTCCTTAGGCAGATGAAGATTTTAATCCAAAATTCATGATTTTCTGACAATTTGGCAGCAACAAGAAGGTGCTGCGCTGACATACCTGGAAATATATGTTCCTTCAGACTTGTTTGCAAGGAATGTGGCTGTGGGTCTCACACATCCAGAGGAAGTGGAAACTGAGCTCTTTGACATCAGCAGAGGAAGAGAGGACAGCCCCAGGTGCTTCATGTGGCACATGGCTTTGTGAACCTGTACCCAAAATCAGAGCTTTTTGCAAGCACACAGACAGGCACCTGAATCCCACGGAGATTGTAAGATATCAACAGCATATCCTTCCACAGGATGTTTTTTAGCTGGCAAATCTCATGCAGGAAGGCCTTACTAACCCACGTGGAGTCAGCCCTAATGTCTGCCTCATGGTGAGTGTGGAAATTCAGCACTAAACAAGGCACTGCAAGGAGGTTTTCTCCCCAAATGAAATAAATGTCCAAAAATTTGTCCCCGTTGTTTTGTGAGTTGTGCAATGAATTTTTGCTTGAATCCATGGAAAAACAGCCCAAGAGCTTCGGTCAGATCGTAAGCCTGGTGTCGGTGCTCCGGGTGTGGCTCAGCCAAACTGAGATGACCAATGATAGAATCAGAGAATCGCAAAACATTTTGGGTTGGAAGAGGACTTAAAAATCATCCAGTTTCAACCCCTCTGCCATGGGCAGGGACACCTCCCAGTAGAACAGGTTGCTCAAAGCCCCATCCAACCTGACCTTGGACACTTCCAGGGATGGGGCAGCCACAGCTTCTCTGGGCACCCCGTGCCAGGGCCTCACCCCACAAAGAGTAACACATTTCTTCCTAATATCTGGTCTAAAGCCAACCTCTCAGTCTGAAGCCATTCCCCCTTGTCCTATGACTCCATGCTCTTCTCCAGGGTTCCTCTCCAGCTCTCTTGTAGATCCCCATTAGGTGCTGGCAGATGCTCTGAGGTCTCCCTGGAGCCTTCTCTTCCCTAGGATGGACAACTCCTTCAGGTCCATGTCCTTCTTGATCCTAACTAGACAAGGTCACTTCCTTAACAGGTTGTAGTGGTTTTGTTCACTCATTTGCTTCTGTGACATATGAATTAGGAGAAATTAGGTTTATGTTCAGGTAGTCCTCTGCCCACTGCCTTTCCCCAAAACCGAAATACCTACTCAGTATTCCTTCTAAAACACAGCAGGCATTCAGAAAATTAAAGTAAAATATATATGTTCACAAAAACGAGGTGAACAGATTCTTAGAAACTGCAGCTGTTTCTTCCTTCACAGTCATTCACAGCACTAAGAGTAGAGGAGCACTAAGACCTGTTGAAGCAAACAGAAAGACTTTTGAAAGACAAAGGATGGTGAAAAAGGCAGAAATTTGGAAATTAAGGCAAGAAATAACAGCTGCTAGATGAAAATTTCTACTTCCACTCCTGGAGGACTAAAAGCCAATCAATACCAACAGGTACAATTAATCCCCTCACTATACATTTCCCCCCCTCTCAGATTCAAGGTTTTATCCCAGGTGGCTTTGTGGCACCATCCTTAAATTAGATAAATGCAGGTCAGAGCTAATTCAAGCCAAATGTTTCCACTGGGATTATTAACTTCATTCTTTCAGAAAATAGTGATTTAATCTCATCAGTAATTTTTTAAAAAATTAATTGTGATAAAATCTACGTATATTTATGATTTACAACAAAAAATTCTTGTGTCTGGTGTTGTTGCCATATTCAAAACATTTTTATTTTAGTCCAGAATTAGATTATAAATCAAAACAGACAAGTCAAATCAATGAAGTAAAAATGAAATTGTCAATTCCACTTATCCTACACATCATTTAAGAATTTTGGCCATGCAGGTGTTTTTTCTTTTTCTTACCATTGGAACACAGAAAAAAAAAATATTTGGAATCCCCTGTAGTACCATAATCCTGACTTCCCATTCCAAGTGCTTCACTCTTGCAATATTTTCAGCTCAGATTCCCATCAGCTGAACTCTTGTCCTTACAGATAAGGAAAGTGACTTTCTTAATTTTACATCTATTTGGGATAGTTTTAGAAAAATAATTATTTATAATACTTTGAATTCCCTAAAGCTACTTTCCTGCTTTTTACCAAGCTTCAAGTTCCACCTCTGAATTCACATCTCTCTCAGAGTCTGGAGAAAAATTTGTTTGATAATGGATAGGAAGACAATGAGGCAAGGTTGCTGATACAGCACAGAAAAGAATTGGTGCACACAGCTAATCTGTGTTTATTAATTTTTTATCAGGTCCTTTCCTCTCTCCATTCTGTGCAAAGAACATAAGTGTGCATTAAAATGGAAGCAGATCAGTGATTCACTGGACTCTGGGAGACTAAACTCCTGCTTAGGGTTGAACACGAGTCTAAAATTAAAGTTAATCGAATCCAGCCAGATTTACAAAAGTTTTTAAATGCCTGAGGATGCAAACAACGTAACCTCTCAACCCTTACTCTAAGTGCATCTTTTCTTTTATTAATTTTTACCATCAGTGCAGAGAAGACTGGCTGCACACAGGATGCAGGTAGATAGCACAGATGAATTCATTTAAGTGCCGCAGCTGGGGTGGTCTCACCCCTTCCTTCCTTCCTACTCCTTCACTTCTTACCTTCATCCTTCCACCGCTCCCATCAGCTCCCAGGGCACCTCAGGTTCCCTTTCTGAGCCAGATCAGCTCTGAACTGGCAGAAGAAACTAACACAGCAACAGAACTGAGCTGTTTTTTGTCAGGTTACAGAAGAGCAGCATCTCAGCAAAGAGTTCGGGGTGTTTCAGCATCGGAAGGGATTGGGTTATTAAAATCAGCAGTTGGACTCGATGATCTTAGAGGTTTTTTCCAGCCTAAATGATTCCATGATGATCTGATGGTGCCCGGGGATGGGAGGAAGGAAAAAATGGGAGAGAAGGAGTGAGGGAATCCTGTTAGATTAGCAAGGAGTAACACTGCACCATACACAAAGCATTGCAATTGCTGCTCACACCCTGGCTTCAGAGTGAAATTTAACCTGAAGAGGCTTTGTCTTTTAACAAAAATAACCACAAAGTTCAAAAAGGCATCTTTTAATGTTTTTAGAAGATTGTGCTGAATAATAGATGTGGCTTCATGTTTGAAACTTTGCCTGTTTAAACATGATATGACCACAATCTTGTTTTTGCACTTGTAATTTAGTTAGAGAAAGAAACACAGAGAAAAATAAATCTATAAATGTTCATTAATGGCTGTGTAAACAGTGAGTACTGGCTTCACACAGCCATTTTTTGCAAATATTCAGTTAAGTAGGACATGCAATTCCCAGTGAGCTATTACTCCATTATTCCAAGATGGATATTTTATCAGCACGTTCTGGGAATCTGCAGCCACAATCAGCAAGGTATACTTCAGCAATCCATCAGCTACTCTTTTCTACTGTCCTCTACTACTCTACTCTTGTGAGACCTCACCTGGAGTACTGCATCCAGCTCTGGGGCCCCCAACACAGAAGAGACATGGGAGTGTGGAATGAGTCCAGAGGAAAGACACTAAGTTTATCACAGATGTTGGAACTAGATGATGATTAAGGTCCCTTCCAGCCCAAACCACTCCATCATTCTATGATTTCCATATGATGCTTCATTCATTTTGGCAGATTTTAACTGTGTCTCTAAACTGATGGAAAAAAAAATCTTCCAATAATTACTCTGCTATTATATGACATTGTACAAAGCATGCCACAAATAAGTCATCATTTGTTTTTGAAAGCTGTGTAGCAAAAGTTTTCTAACACTTTTCCTCACCCTCCAAAAGGGTTTCAGAATTACAGAAGAGATCTCGCTTTGTCAGTCCTCAGCACGTGCTGATGCTTGTTCTCACAAGAGGAGAACCCCAAGGCTTGGTAAATATTTCCCAGGCTTTTAAGGTTATGGTTTGTATTTATTATTTTATGTTTGCCACTTTTTGCATTTTAATGGATGACTGCCCCATTCTGTTGAACTGTGCATCTCAGCAGATGGCAGAGAGGGCAGCTTGTCGTAGCTCTAGAGGCCTTGGTACAAGTCATGAGGCTGAGCTCATCCCATCCCCACTGGAGCTGCAGCTGCTCTTCTTTGGGTTTACATCAGACACCTTTAAAAAGGGACTTTAGAGAAAAATCTGTGGGATCCCGAGCTGGTGTAACCCAATTGTATTTATTGTAGCCTTCTTTAGAACTGTAACAAATCCTCTTTTTAAAAATAACAGAAAATCCTGCTCCATAAGGCAGCAAAATTCCTTCTTTAGGGTGCAACAAAGATGGCCTTCATTTGTGTCTGACCTGAGTGAGGATTTTGGTCTTCCTTTGGAAGCCAAGTTTCAGGTGTAAAACTCCCAGATGAATCTGTGCCAAAGGGAGAGAGTGGGGGTTACGTTTTTCAGGCAGGGAAATTTACTTCCTAATGTTCAATCCATGTATAGTCCTTGAACAATGGGCTGGCTTCTTTTCCCCCTCTGGCAATTGAATCACGTTGTACTGTAAATAATGTGCTGCATCGTGGCCCTCCCCCTTCCTAAGGAAAAAGAAAAAGGAAAAATACAAACCTCTCCCATAGCTGGCTATGCTGATATTATTACTCATTGACTGCACCAGCACAGGTCTACTTTAGACACTTGTCAAAATCCCTGCCAAGAGAAAGTTTTCATTTTCATCAATTTATTTTTAGTAGAGCAGCTGGGAAATCCAGAGACTGGCTGAGTGGAGACCTGGAGATTGGAGTGGATAACAGCTTTTTCCAAACGCACTTCAGGCTCCCTCTGCCTACACGTGAAACCTCTCCCTGGGAACTTTCGTTGACCAGGCTGGACAAGTACAGCCTTTTTCTTCCCAGGCTGCTGGGACTCTGCCCAGTTCTAAACAAAAAAAGCCCAGTTAACATCGGTGGTTTATTTATCTGCCCCACCTACTGTGGTGACACAGGGGACAGGGGTGGTGGACAGTTCAGGTCACATCTGGCAGAGGTGTTTGCAATGCCATGGGAGGAATTTGCCACATTCATTGGTCTTGAATTAACCACACGTGGTTCCTTTCAGTCGCTGCTTTCTAGGATAAGCCAGAAACACAGGATCCTTCTATATTCAGCAGAGAACATGGCACCCTGAAATTTTATCATCTTGCCTCTTCCAGCTGCTTCATTTAGGATGGGACAATCACCCTGGGGAAGTGCTTGTTGCGTCCCATTGATTATACAGGATCTGGACATCAAGTATGACCTAAACTTCGACCTGGGTAGAGGGGTTCCCCCTGGAGTACGACTTGATATTTTTGTCCTTGTGGTAGCATCAAGCAACTGTGGCACAACCATGATTGTGCTCCACAAAAGTGAATGAAATCAATTTCTAAAAACTCATGCAAAAGACACTGCTCCTCATGTACTTTCTTTAGGCTAACAACATTTCCCTTCCTAGGCCAGTGAAAGCTAAAATACATGTTAGCCAGGTTTTCTACTACTTAGGTGAGTTATCCAGTGTCTAATATCATTGCTGAGTTTAGATCAATGTTTTTCTCTTTAGGTTAATATCTCAGTGAGAGAGTTCATTTGTCAAGTTCTTTTCTCAGATTTTGTAGAAATGTAATAACTTTGAGCTACTATTGCTTTTCCCTCCTTATTTCCCCCATTTCAATTTAATGTACGAGGTTAATATTACCTTGTCAGTAAAGTGAAATAATTTCTGTTTTCATTTTTTTTTTTAAATTATTATTTGAAAAAAGGCCAGTAACTGGGACAAAATAACACACAAGAGGAACCCAGTTTGCTAAATGAAACCCTTCACACTTGCTGATTTGATTTACAAACTCCCAGTTTGCAGTTCTCCATCCTCTCGCTTTCCTTCCACAAGACCCAAAACCCCAGATGCAGTAGAACAACTACCCCATCACCCATGTATGCTCCTGTCTCATGACAGAGGAGAAACCACAGCCTTGTGCTACCTGTGATAGGGAAAAAGGTTCCACGGCAGGAACAACGAGCCAAACTGATGTCTCTCAGACGTAGAAGAATGGTTTGACCTGCCAAAATTTGTGTCAGTACTGAAACTGCGAGGAAACAGGAACATTTAGCAACCCAGCAGAAGAATTCCATGCCTCATCCCTACACAGGCCTTATCTACACAGAATAGATTGTGGGAGCCCTGAAGGCGGAGAATATTTCCCTGCCTGTTTTGAAGCGTTCTACCCCCCTGGACAACACTGTATTTGACCTTTATCCATGGAGAAAACTGCCAACTCTTTGGGAAGAACTAGAATCTACTTCAGTGAGAACTAATAATAGAGTATTATGTAAGGTTATCACAGGGTGAAAAATTTAAAGGTTTTGGGTTTATTAATGTAGTAAATAGATAAAAAGCAAAAACTCCAAAATGGAGGATTGTTATTGTTTCTAGGCTTTCTTCTTCTTCTTCTAGTATGCCATATTTTGCAGTAGTAGGCTCCTGAAAATTATTGGATGAAAAATTCCACTGTTCCTGTATATGTGACTAAAGCATTTGTCTAACATTGGTAGAAAAGTGAAAATATCTTTCGTTTTAGGCTTTAATTGGATGATTTACTTTTAAGAAGACCGTGTTATCTTGATAAGGGGGCATTCTTCTGCACTTCTCTGGTGTGTGCTGTGTCTGGGTCACGCTAGTGACCTTACTTCTCTGATAAGACTTAATAAACTATCTTAAACCAGAGAGTGCTGAAAGTTTCTTTAAACTCGCTCCCCCATTAGGGGAAAAAACCTAGCTAAGAGACATAGCTACGCCAGGGAGGCAGGAGTCTACAAGAGATGAAATTATTTAAATTTGATTAATTAAAATATACTAAAGCATATTAATTTTAAATATATTAAATAAAATATAAAATAAAATATAATTAAGATTTTAAGTCCCTGGAGAGGAACTTTGTACAAGGACAACCAAGGGCAGTGGCTTTAAACTGACAGAGGGCATGTTTAGATCAGATATTAGGAAGAAATTGTTTACTGTGAGGATGGGGAGGCCCTGGCACAGGTTGCCCAGAGAGGTCGTGGCTGTCCCATCCCTGAAAGTGTCCAAGGCCAGTTTGGACAGGGCTTGGAGCACCCTGGTATAGTGGAAGGTGTCCCTGCCATGGCAGGGGGTTGGAACAAGATGGGCTTTAAGGTTGTTTCCAACCCAAATTCCATGAATTTTTTTGTTCTATATGGACTTCAGAGCAACCACATAGTCCTTCACAAGATAACCTAAATCAGCCTGAGAATTACTGTAATTAAATTTTCCATGGAAATCTGGGGGGAGCTATTCTGTGAGCTGCTGAGAACTATTTGTGAAGTGCTTTAAATCTTCTGATTCAGAAAAACTCTCCATTTTCGTTTAGAAAACTGGTCCATCAGAAAAGGTATTTCAAATTTTATTTTTTTCTAAACAAATATAATCAATACAAGCTCCATCTAAATTTTTGACTGTTATGTAGGACCTTACAATACTTGGCTATCTAAGTGTTTAATTAGACATGTAAAAGTCTTGTGGGCAGACAAAATTTTAGTTTTTCATAACCTCTGCAGCAATGAATTGTAAGTACAGTGTCAATGTGACCTCCATGTGAGGAAGCAATTTGAAAATAAAAAGAAATTTGGTGAAATTACTGGGGCAAGTAGTTTTAAAGCAAGTATTCATTCAGTACTGCAATAATAAAAGATTCAAATAAATCCAAGTGAAACATTAAGCAGAACTTTGTGTGTATGTAGGAGGGATACCCTGGGGAGCACACTGTGGTTATGCAGCTTTCACAGAGACAGGACGTTAAACACACACACGCAAAAACACAAAGTTAAAATATTGTAAAGACCTTGCCATAAACCTGCCAGAAATCAGAGAAATTTGGAGCAATGATAACTCACAAGGGGTTTGATTCTACTCTCACTCATGCTGACTCCACATCAGTATCATGTGTTTGACATCCCAGGCTTTACTACCAATTCACACCAGTTTAGGAAGAACCAGGTTCTGCACTATTAACTGTTGATGTTCTGCTACTTAACTGTGACCTCAAGACCATAACTGCCATCAAAGGGATCTCTTCATTTCAAGCCTTTGTTTTGATTAGATCAATACTTTGAGAGAAAATCCCCCATGTGTGCAATCTTTCATGCTCTCCTTCAGTCCCTGAATTATTTGCATTATTAAAAATTGAACTGCAGTGAAAAATTATTCCCATAGAAACATAGGATCACAGTATCACAGAATGGTTTGGGTTGGAAGGCACCTTAGAGATCATCTAGTTCCAGCCCCTCTGTCATGGGCAGGGACACCTTCCACTAGATCATGTTGCACAGAGCTCCATCCAACCTGGCCTTGCACATTTCCAGGGATGAAACATCCACAGCTTCTCTGGACAACTTGTTCTGGCGCCTCACCACTCTCACAGTAAAGAATTCCTTCTTAATATCCAATATGTCTTGCTTCTCAGCATTTGCCTTCAACAGATCTTATTAGCTTGGGCAAAGCTCCATCCTAACATGATTTCCAGTTCAGAGCTGGCCTACATCCAGCCAGCTTGGAGTGCAGGCAAAATGAACTTCATCCATTTGTGCCCATCTATGCCTACGTGCCCTAACTGAGAAGCTTTGAGCTAAGCCATCCTAACTGTCAGAGATATTTGGAAAGAGAAGGCATATTTTTCTCCCTGAGAAAAATCAAAATTGCTTGCATGTGTAAGAGTGACTTGTGGTTTGTGATGAAGAGGCTCTGTCAAACTAATGGCCAACTGATGATTAAAAGCCACTTTCCGTTTACAGTACAGTAAAGTAGCAGCTGGCTTTTTTTATTGTGTTACAAATTTAATAAACTTTATTTTCCACTATTATGAAATGCTAAATTCTGAAAAAGGAAAGACTTCTGTGGTTTATGTGTTTCTAAAACTATAAACTATTACTTGTAGGCGTGAAACATTTATTACTAATTCTGTAGGGGCCCTTTTTGAACAAGTGGCTCACTTTCAGTAGCTGGAGCTCTACACCTGCTTCCAAGCAAGGCTTTTGGAGGAAGAAGTGCTGGGGAGAAGAGACAAAAAGGAAGAGCTCCTTATTGAACATGCTGAGTGCTCCTAGAAAGCTGTTAAATTCTTCCTGTGCTTAAGGGGAATTTTTTCAAAATAATTTTTTGGTAGATCTCATCTTACCTTGGTTTGGTCATCTGCAAGACAAAATTGGGATTCAGGTCCAGACACACACCCAAATTTACATGTCTGTGTGTAATTGTTTCTTTGTGATTTATGGTCTTATTTCAGTCACTCACACATAGGTTCCAATTATAATTTTATAAGTTGTGGGCTACCCAAGCCCCTTACATATGTAGTAGAAATGACACAAACTATGGGAAGCCAAAGCCCTTCTGCAGAGGTGCTCAAAAATCGTTCAGAAAATGCCACAGAGCACTTCAAAGAGTACAAGTCTGCATTTAAGGGCATCTGAATTGAACGTGTGTGATGTGGTACCTGCAACCAGGATATCTGCTGGAGGTGAGGACAGATCCTCTAGAATAGCTCTGACAGCACTAAATACCCACTAATCTGCAGTCTGGAGGCTGACCAAATCTGTCTATTGCAGAGTAAAATGAAACATAGGCTCCACAGAGTGTCTTTACTACATCTTCATCTCTTCCTAAGAGAAAAGAAAGCATCTACCTCACATGGAGTCTTCCAAAATTCCAGTCACTAACTGAACCCTGCCCCAGACATCCCAAATAAATTATTTACTCTGACTTCTATTAAAGTCATAAAGTGAGACAGTGGGTGATTGACCCCACTTATCTTGGACTTCTGCCTTAGGATGGGTGAATCAATCTCCAGAGGTGCCTGTATCTCCCCATTGAACAAAAACTGAGCCTACCCAACCAGATTAAATGCATTGCCTGTCTTTTAGATGACTGAACAGCCCACCCTGTCCACTGGCATCTCTTTGCTTTCACTGGTATCAGCATTTATTAGCTTAGTGGAAGGACAGCCCAAGTCTAAGAATTTCTGGGAAACCCACCTCTAATATCTTGGAGTTCACTAATGTCGTTTTCTTTCCCTTATCCCAGGAACTTGTGGCTCAGAGAGTTCTTGAGCCAGAAATGTATCTTTGTAATCCACAGCCTTAGATGATCTTTTCTTTCACAGGTTTGTGCAATTTTGTCTCTAGTCCATGTGAACTTACTATTATCCAGACATTTCGCAGCAAAAGAGGAACCTCTTCCTTCTGTATGCTTTGAACTTGTCATCTGTCAATTCCATAAGGATCCCTACTAAAGTTCCTTGGAAAACATAGACCAGCTGTGTGCCAGTTTAATACTAATTGCTCTCTTAGCTCTAGCCAAAGTCTGCTGGGTAACTTTATCAAATTTGTTATTGTTCATATTGAACCTGAGTGCTCAGGGCAGAAGGAGAACCAGTTTTTCACAGTTTCTACATTGGAGCCTCCCAGAGAAAAGGATTCTCTTCAGATACAAAGAAATTCAATGAAATATACCAGTGACTCATACCAGATGCACCAGAGTTGCAAGGATTTGCATTATGAAATCAAGTTCTATGGCTTTGCTCCAGCTGAAATTCGTGTGATTTTTCTTTCATTCCACAAAACACAGTCAGAAATTTCACATAAGCAAGTGCTGTTGTGATGTCTGAAATGGAAGAAATTTGGAGGAGAAACAAGAGAAATTTAAACAAGGTTCCTTCATAAACTGAATTAATCTGATTTCTAATGAAACTTTCACCTTAGTGTGCCTGTACTCCTTATAAGGCACTCTGAATATGTGCATGTGCACATAAAATCAGTTCTCTCTGCTCTATATTTATGCAGAGACAGGAAGGATGGTTTTGTGGTTGAGAAAGTGATGCGGGACTCAGAGAGATCTGGGTATAATTCCAGCACACTTCCTCTGCAATTTTGGGCAAGTTGCTTAGGTCCTGATCCTGAAAACACCAATGCACTTGCTAAAATCTGCTGTCATAAGTGGTGTCAGTGAACAGGCCAGATTAGACATGGAGAGAAGAGGAGGCAGCAAAGACACTCTGGGCTTTCCGTACTTTAGTTATCCTTCTGTGAAATGGGGGTTTAAATTAATCTTCCACTCGTTATCCTCTTGATTTGACTTCTGGATTCTTTCCATTGGACTTTTGGACTATAAAGACATCTCAGATGGGCCTTGTAGGACCATACAAGATGGTCACCAGAAGTCCATGATGTTTCTATTGCTCCTCTGCCTGGTGTGCTCCAGTTCCCATGCACATCTCTACTCCCTCTATCTCATCCAACATCTCTTCTTTTTGGTATTTTCTCTCTGCCTGGAGCAGAGATGATTCAGAACACATGAAGTGCAGGGCTAATATTTCCCAGCCATCCAACATGGAACTGCTCACACTTTTTCTTTCAGTATTCAAGACTAAGCAGACCAAATTACCTTTGTTTTGGTTTTCCTTTTAATCATTATTCAAATGGCTGCAACAGTGCATGCCTTATGTTTAGTTTAGAAAGTACATTACATCAGTGGTTGTTTTTCCAGTCTTGTGTTCTTCTAAATGTCCTTTCTGCCCTTTCCTTGTCTGCTCTTTTATAAGCAAGCTTGGAAAGAGGAAACGTTTGAGTTACATTACGAGCTGTTCAGTCTGGCTGGGAAGCAGAGCTATTGTCACTCACCATGGTTTACTCACTTTGACTTCCTCTACGAACCAACAAATCTTTGGCAGTGACTCCAGAGCTGAGTTAATTGTTAATAATTCGTGGCCTCTCTATATATGTCATCTGGATAATTATTGCAGTCTGCCAAGATGGAAGAAAGGGCAACAACTCGCAGGCTAAGTCCAGAAAATAAAGATCTTGTCGAAGGGAGGCCTTATTTTGGGCTGTATTCTGGCCTGTGTTTTGTGATGCTGAAGGAATACCATCACAAATTTCACTAACTCTCCCATCAGGAGAGACCCTCAGGTGACCACAGTGCTGTGGAATAAACCCCACCATTCTCATGGACAGGCCTGAGAGCAGCATCAGTGGTGCCCAGTTGATGCCAGCCACTGGTTCATGACTCTAACCAGTAAATTCCACTCACAGGAGAAGAGGCCACAGAACAAGGAATCTCCAGTAATTTCAGTGGATCTGTTTTTATCATAACCAAAGTGATGATCTGTCCACATGCTGATATTCAAGTCCAAATATAGCACTTCTTTAAGCAATGTATGCATGGCAATGTGGGATCAGTGGCAGATGTGGTCCCTGGCACAACCATTTGGTGGATTACTCAGTAAACGTGAAATAATTGCAAACTAATTTCAGGCTTCATTTAGAGACACTCCCCTTGTGCCTCCAACTGCTCTCCTGTCCTTTCCCTTTCTTGACAGACTCACACCAGCCTCCCACAATGACAACAAAATATTTCCAGTGAATGCAAACTATTGTCATAAATGTTAATATTGAGTTTAATTTTTTCTTTCTGGCTGCATATTTTGCAGTAATAGCACTAAAATGCAGTCTGAAGAAGAACACGTTAGCTTTTTTTAAGAGCTCCAAACAACACTGCACAGCCCTGTTACCCACCCCATGAGATCAGTGGCAGAATTTTGCACCGTCTAACATTTTGCACCGTCTAACATTTCTCAGTAAAGAAGATAAGGATATTAACTCTCATTAAAACATCAGGGGAAGAAATATGCAGACAAAATGCGTCTATCTGAACTGGAATATAAACTAAGCCCTGGGAATAAAAGACTCTCCAACTAATTGCAAGGTTTCTTGTACTTTTATAATGCAAAGTTGCACAAAACCCCCTCACTATTAAGTAAAAATAAGATACTTTGCAGCTCCCTAGCCTCCAGTAACCAAGGATCTCAAATCTCTTTATAAACATTATAAGCATGAATTAATTTAGACTGCTAACAGCCCTGAAAAGCAGGTACTATTAATCCTTCTTAATGTATAGGTAAAGTGAGGCATCGAGTGATGAAATGAGTTAGTCACTAAGTGAATCAGTAGCTGATCCAAAAATAAATAATTCTAAGTATCTTTGCACTCTAAAATAAACAGGCTGGAAAAGAGAAGGTATGGGGTGGCAGGGGGTGGAAATGACAGAACAAGGGATAGTAGAGAATTCTAGAAAGTGATATTGTATGAAGGCAGTGCCTCTTAAAGCACCTAAATAACTCATACATCATTATTAAATATTTATTTCCCCAATTTCAGGGATCTGGGGAGAAGGGAAGCTGGTTCTGATACATCTGTTCTTAAACAAAGGTGTTTCTTCTAAGCTTTCATTAGAGAGAATTTCAGCAAGAAAAGCAGAGGAGGAAAAAGCTCTCCTGGGACACTTTTAGAGGGAGAACCAAGACAAAATGCATGGGAGCAGCTGAATGTGCCATCAGTGATCATAGGTTGCATTCATTGTTTAGTGGAGTGATCTAAGGAGAAGCTGCCAGTGCAGCTTAACCTCAAGGACCATGCTCTGGGTATCAGCTTTTGGGGAATTCATTTGGGTTTTGCCTCTTGCTGACACTTGAGAAGTCCCTCCTCCCTTTCTGCTGCTGGTGGGGCAGAAGTGTGCCAAACTTCCCAGCTACAAAACCACATCCACCACCCACTGGGAATGTTCTGCTCCTATTTAAAAAGCTCATTTTGCCCTCTCCAGAAGGAGAGGCAGGAGAAGTGATTAGCTCCAGCAGCTCAGTGATAGATTCATGTGTGCAGCCTTCTTGGAGAGGGAGGCAGTAACTCTGGAACTGATAAAGAAGAGACATTTATGGGGTTTGAGGAAATCACACCCACTTCAGCAAGACCATGCAAACGGTGACCAGGAGAGGGGCACTTGATTAGTGTTTAAGTAGGCTTAGAAAAGGGTCCCTTAAAGGAGAAGTTCCCACCCCTCTAAACTGCTGCTCACACCCATCTTTGAATCCTCCCAGAGGATGCTGTATTAACAAACCAAATTCATCGTGGTCCCTCCTCACCTCAGAATAAACAGCACAAACAACACAGGTTTCAACCTCCCTGTTCAACCCATCTTAGCCACCCTACCCTGCAAACTGGCTGCTTCTCGAGCTGAGACAACAACAAGATCTCCACACTGGTTTCATTTTCGTGTTAGCTGTTGAGGTGAAGAGCAAGAGGCATTTTCACACAGGCAGGTGCAGAAACACCAAAATTTTTCAGGCCAGGCTCAGACCCAGCTCCAGTTCAGGCTGTGTGTTTTGTCAGCTCATCCACAATACTGTTGACTGCATGACACAGCCTCAGACTCAGAGCTGACCCCTCACCTTGGATCAGGGGAAGGTGAGCTTACATCTGTCAGTGCCCAGTGGGGACCTGGGATCCCTAATACTCATCCCAGAAGAGGAGCTGGGGATGGCACAACCTGCAGATGCCACATTGCTCTCATGAAATGGCATCTGGAGAGGAGGGAAAGTCTGAAACTACCTTTGATCCTTCTAATAGAGCTCAGGAATAAACAGGAGACATCACACAATCAGGTGATGTAAGATAATCAGAAAAGTAAGGAAAGGTCAGCAATGCAGACTTGATCCAGGCTGTCCGTGCCCACTTCAGCAGAGGAATGCAGATGACACAGACCCTCCCCCCTCGACTGACTGGCTGCTGTGTACAGGATGTTTTGTTCTTTTCCTTTCCTGTTTTCTCTTCTTTATGGGCCAGTGTTTTTGTTTTGTTTCTTTTCTCCTTTTCTCTTTCCAAACCACAGCCCAGTCCAACATAAATTATTTTCTTTCTTTCTTTCTAGTTTTTTTTTTTTGTTTCTTTTCTCCTTTTCTCTTTCCAAACCACAGCTCAGTCCAACATAAATTATTTTCTTTCTTTCTTTCTTTTTTTTTTTTTCTTTTTGTAAATTCTATTTCTAGGGCAGGATACAGAGCATACTCTCTAGGGAAAAGAAAGATTTTTCTCTTCATTAGTCTCCTCCACACACCATCTGAGAGTGGTGCTGAGTATGTGATCCCTGAGTGGGGTCCCTGTACAGCATGGAAGATATTTTGGCCCAGATGGTGTGTTTTGTTTGCACTCTGTGCAGCTGATGCAAAGCCACTTTGTGTCTCGATGTGAGACCTGGCTTGATGACCCCAGCTCCATCACAGCAGTCTCCTTGGTCACCTCACTGTCTGCAGATTTGGCACAAAGAACTCAGCTTTCCAGAAAGGTGACAGCTTGAAGCTGATGATGACACCCATCTCTACTTACAGGAGCTTCATGCCAGCTGCCTTGGGACCACACCAGGATACAAAGCACAATCAAAGCACCACCATTTTCAGAGCTCTGAGGTAGCTTGTTTGGTCCAGTTTCATCCTGCTCAAATTCCATCACTTGTCTGAGAACCTAGCTCTCTCTGTCCTTCAACCACATCCTTCTTTTATGAACTTGTGGTTAGACAGGTCATGGTTTATTGTCCAGTTGATGGGCAAGCACTGAACATGACCTGAGAGTGGGTGTTGACAGTTCCACCAACCCACTTGACACATCCAGTTTTCTCCATCTGAGAGCAGAGCACTGTTGAAAAGCTGTAAAATACATGAAACCAACATGCAGGTTACTGATAATTCCTGTTTGTTTGTCCGGAGTTCAGAGGTCAGTACAAAACAGATAGCTGGGAAAAGTGGTGTGTTTGGATGTTCATGTATTTTCTGACCCTCCAGGACCACAGAAAACACGTGTGTCTCCATCAGGCACAGATGGTTCCTTCTGGCCCCTCCAAGCACTGAGAAATTCGTCAAACAGTCTCTCACGACACAGCCAAAACTAAAACAGCTACAAGGGCAGGCACGCACAGGCATTTAGAAGAGTAGAGAGCACAGCTCCAATTATGAAGACAGGACCATGTCCCTCCCTCCATGTGTGCTGGCTGCAGCTCTCTAATGAACTGTGACATTATAAGGAAGCAGCTACCTCACCCCTGAGAAACTGCTGGAAGTCCTCCCTTTATCTCCTCTTGCACTGGTTTTTCAGTTCTGAAACACAGCCACTCCTTCCCCCTCCCAAGGGTGGCCAGAGAAGGAAAGGGAGACCTTACCTCACCCCTTCCATCTCCTTGCTCCCAACCCCCCATGTCAATATTATGCATCCTGTTCTCATCATCGCAGTTCTAGACAATCTCCTAGAACAATGGGCCTCCATAATGCCTTGACCACCTGGTGCTTTTTTACTGGCTTCACAGCCAGTACCTTTTTTCCACCCCATAAAAGAATTAGTCAATCCACGAGCGCACGTCTGGCTTTTTGCGCTGCCGCGGGAAGAGGTGGGGAAGGCAGCTCTTCACCAGCGAGTGTTTACGACCTGCTGGGCCTCAGCTGCCGTCACAAATGCTGCCAGATGAGCCCAATCCTACGCATCCCTTTCACCTTCAAAGCCTTTCACCTCTGCATCTCGGTGCACAGGCAGAAAACGAGGCTTGTGCAGGGCTCAGGGATAAACCATCCGCGCCTCTCCAACGGCGAGAGATGTTCTAAAAGCTTCAAGCGTAACCCTGAGCACAAAAGCCCAGCCAAAACTCAAAGATCAGCAGTATTTCTCAAGCCTGTTTTGAAGGTGCTTTTGAGCCTTCCCATCACTACTCGGAGACTGCTGCCTATCCCCATGACCACAATATATTAGCTCCAGTAGCTTTTCAGCGACTCAGCTTTGCCACAGCTTCCTGCTTTTAAGCATACCTCCTGTGCTCTGCTGGAGCTTTGCCAGCCCCAGCTTTTGCTCAGGTTTGGTTCAATCTAGTACAAGATGGGAGTTTGGTGAAGGGTGGCTTTTTGTATTGGAAAAAAAAAATAGCCCAACTGCTGCACCTGAAGACTATAGAGGAGCTGCTGTTTCCGATGAAACCTCCTTGCTCCTGTTTTGAGACAGTTCACAGACCCCCATGCATGGGGAGCTCTAGAAAATGTGCTTCTCATTATTGACAGTTTGCTTCAGGAACTGCTGCCTTCCCCTCTCCTCTCTCAATATGTTGAATAAATTCTTCTCATTTACACCAAAGGTTAACTTAGTTTGAACAGAGAGAGCTGGGTAGGCTCTGAAGGAATGCCCACAATTATATTTGTAATACATTTAGCTAATTGGTAGTGCTAAGAAGCCACGAAGGTGTTCCAAGAGAAGGTGAGTCCTTGAGCTGAGTCTAGAGTTAGGGTTGACTTCTGAAAATGCTGGGTTTGGGGCTTTTTCCTTAACCTCAGAATAAATGAGTTGCCTGACTCAAAGTTGCCTGAGCTAACCTGCCATAAAACTATAACAAAAAGAATGGGATTTTTTTTGACTGGGGTGGATTTGTTGAGGCCGGTCCTTCATCCCTGAACCCCACCACACTGTGAGTTTCCCTTGGAGGAAATACTGAAGAACCTCTTGCTTGTGTTTTTGCTCTGATTAGCAAACTGAAGCTGTGCTTTAACATATTTTCCTAAAGCAAGTTTAAAATCAAGGACATCAAGATGTGCTTTACCTTCGGCTGAGAAACAACAATTACACAGTCCCTGATCTAAAACTTCATAAGTGTGCCAAACTAACAAACACAGAAATGTGCCTAAAAACCCTAGGACTAAACATGTCTTCACTATGTCTGCTTCCATGACAGCATGGGCACAGTAAGAGACAGAAATGTGGTTTTCCAGCACTGGCCTGATTCATGACCCTGGGCTATATTTTTCCTTCTGTTTCCCCTGCTTGTTGTCTTTGTCCCTACAGCTGGAAGTTCTCTGGGGCAAGGACAATATCTTATCACAGGCAGGACCTTGAGCAAGGCTTCTTCTGGCGTTGCAGTGGGGCAAATTACCCAAGAAGTTGGTTGAGTAACTGAGGTACGGTGCAAATCAGTGTCCTTGTGTGTCCCAACCACACCCAGCGTGGTGGTTTGATGTGGATTAGGGATTACCTTGCTTGTCCCCATCGACCTGCAGCTGATTACAAAGCCAAGCTTTTCACACTGACTTTTGGTCTAGGAACATGAGCAAAGTGGGAGTGAGCAAAATGTCCCACCTCTGTTTTACAAAGATCTTGCTGGTTTCCTCTATAACAGAGTGTGTTTTGACTGCTGGGGTTTGTATAGGACCTACACTTTTAAAATTCTGAAGTTTGGGGTTTTTTCTCAAATTTTTTTACAAGAAAAGCAACATAATAAGGACAGAATGAACAGTGGCCAAGATTAAACTAAACTTTTGCTAAAAAATCATTCTTTTCAGTTATTACTTGAAAGGTGGGAATGGTGGGGTCTCCTGGGTAATGAGCAACAGGACAATGCTAAATGGCCTCAAGCTGGGGAGGTTTAGATTGGATGTGAAAAAGAAAATTCTTCACTGGAAAGGTGGTCAAGTATTGGAACAAGCTTCCCAAGGAAGAGGTGGAATCACCAACGCTGGAAATGTTGAGAAAACATGTAGATGTGGTGCTTTGGGACATGTTTTAGTGCTGAACTTGGCAGCAATGGGTTAATGGTTGGACTCAATATTCTTAGAGGTCTTTTCCAACTTTAATGATTCTGTGATTTGAAGAAAACCATTTTGTCAGCATTTGTCCCTCCCTGGGATCTCTCACCATCAGCACCTAGAAAAGTAGTTTATTGACAAAGCAGAAATTATGAAAATTCAAGTGAATACTGAGAAATATTCACCAATGAAGCAAGAATTTCTTAGTGATGAATGTCTTCATGGTCACACTTGCACCAGGAGGCCAGATCCAAATCTGAGAAAAGGGTTAGTCAAGTCAGTGCTGTCACTAAACACATTGGTCTAAACTCAGCAATGATATTGGATACAGGAGAACTCACATAACATACATGCTTCTAAAAATAGAGGTAGAGTGATATCTGAAGTCTTGAATGTTGATCATCTCCGAGAGATATGCTCTGCTTCAGTCAAGGAACCGTGCACCATGTGACCAGTTTGTTCAACCAAAAGACTTTTCATATTGACTGAATGAAAGAAAGAAATGTTAGAATGGAAACAGAAGTTAAAATTAATTTCTTCACCCGTGATTCTAGATGAGATAGGAGTAGGCAAACCTCCCTGCTTAATATTATTGTGGGACTGTGCAAACACCTAATTTATTAGTTCGCTTCCAGTTTTTAAATGCAGAGTTTGGTAAAAATTCAGATCAACTCAGAAAGAAAATACTCAAAATTCTGGTAAGTCAACATAATTCAAAGATTAATTCATAAAATATTTATTTCATTCAAAATGAATCCATGTGTATATTTTTATTAATCTTTTAGAGGCTATTTTTTTTAAACCACATTGACTCCAGCTGAAAGCCAAAACTGCCTCTTAAAGAAAAATGTCAATATACTTCATTTTAAAACATGAAGATGGAGTTTTGCAGCTCTTTAATAATTCAAGACTTTTCTTCTGAGAAAGTTGTGTGCTGCAACAAATACCAGCTCACAAAATACTTCTGTCTGCTAACATTCTTTGCATTTTATAAAATTAAAGAAAAAATTTTGGGGAAGAGTTTTGCTTTAAGATAGCTTTTTTATCATTACTAGTCTGGACCTAAGGCAGGAACGCGATATTCTGCTCCCAGCCCTGTAATTTTCCAGGTGCCAAACCCACTTCCGCCATCCGAACAAACAGAAAATTGATGGTTCCCAGCTCCTAATGGAGCAATCCATGATTTGCACACAAGTGGTGTGATTTGGAGGTGTCATGAAATGGGCAGCTGTGGAAGACACAGGGTCCTATACCAGGGTAAAAGTCAGATCTGTGGCCAGCACTGGGGACTGCAAAGAGCAGCCTTCATGGGGGAAAGAGGTGGGAGATGAGGTGCCTCCTCACCTACTGAATATTTCAGCTTCTAGCAGGAAAATGTTCGAACTACTGCCCTCAGGAAAGAAATGAGAAAAGAAAGAAAGCTGAATAAAGAGATCACAGAATCAGAGAATCACAGAATGGATTGGGCTGGAAGGGATCTTAAAGATCATCCAGTCCCACCCCCTGCCATGGGCAGGGACACCTTCCACTATCCCAAGTTGCTCCAAGCCCTGTCCAGCCTGGCCTTGGACACTTCCAGGGATGGGGCAGCCACAGCTTCTCTGGACAACCTGTGCCAGTGCCTCAGCACCCTCACAGCAAAGAATTCCCTCTTGATATCTAATCTAAACACACTCTCAATTTAAAGCCACCACCCTAATTTAAGCAGAGCAGCTGAGAACTGCATTTTAAATACCACAGCACCAAGTTCCCAGGCTCACTCTACTCTCCACATTAGCCAACCCATTTATACTATGCAGAAATGGGATCATATCAGTAAGAACATATCTAGTTAATCCCATTTTAGAAGAATCCATTAAAAAAAAAAAACAAGAGCAGAACTGCTGCCATTCTATTACTGGCATAAGAAATCATCAGTGGGTTTGAACCATGACCTCAGACCTGTTACTAGAACCCTATATCTGTATTTTCCTCTTTCTAACAGGTGCAACTAGAAAGAAATTAAAATGTCCACACACCCTGCTGTGCCTGGACCGTGAATCCAGGTTGGTAGACAGAGTCTAGCCATGGTGCTCAGAAAAAATGAGCTCTTTCTGCTTTCTGGCCTGGGCTGCCCAGGCTGCACAGAGCATTTCCAGGCAGCAAGGCAGCGTCAGCTCGTTCCGCCCCGCTCGCGCAGCGGTTGACTCCTTCACCTGCGCGAGAGGGTCGCAAAGGAAACAGCTAACTCATCACTTTTTGTTGTCAGTTATAACTACAAAGAGACCCTAAAAGTTGCAGTCGCTCTTGCCAAGCTTCAGTTAGGAGCAGCAGATAGAAGCTGCCGTTCGTTTTCTCTATTTCACCACGAAGGTGCTATAAATAGAAGCCTGTGTGTGGCTTTCTGGCTCTCTGAATATATGCCTCACACCTTCTCCATTTTTTTTCTTTTTAACACCCACATAAACATTTGCCTGTCACCAGACCCACAGAGACACACATTTTCCACAACATGCCTATCAAAAAGTAAGAAAAAAAAAAATGAAAAAGAAAAGGAAAATTAGAAAAGAAATGGGCTTTTTGTACATGTACTGTGCATGTAGGGGTATCTGCATACGTGTGTTTGCATGCAGCAAGGTTTATGTTTGTGTAAAATCAAGCTTCAGCAGGCCTTATATTGACCTTTGGGATGCTTATAAATTCACTTTGCTGTCCTGAGTTTCACATCTCGCCTGACGTGCGCTGCGATGTTTTTCTGTCTGTGGGCAGTGACTTGGCATTATTAATATAAAATTGCTGCTGTGAGGGGCAAAGGGGTTCCTGTGCTCCTTCTGCTGCACTATTTTTAAAGTTCTCAAAGTGTGTAAGGAGGGAGGCTGGCCTGATGCTGAGCTGCCTTGCTGGCTGAGCTGGGAGCCCACCCTGGGAGGGGGGGATGCTGAGCAGAAGCTGTGACAATCTCCCCGGGCAGCACTGGGGAAGCTGAGACAGGAAAATCTGGAGCTGCAGGGGCTGCAGCAGTGTGGACCTTCTGTAAGCTGGGCACCAGAGGAGTTGTGGGTTTCTCCTGCAAAATGCTGAGGGCTGAGAACGCTGAGAGCCTTCCAGCATTTGAGGGACAGCTCACATCAGGGCTGTTTCCCGTCAGAAGTTTCAAAGAGGTAAAACCAAGTGCTCTGCTTTCCGCTCACCGTACCCAGGCGTAGCTCAGATTGCTCTGTCCTGCATCAGCCTGCAGAATGTGCCCTTCGGGGCATTATTTGAGACTTCAAGTAATTTTTTTCTCCTTTTTATTTTATTTTGTTCTTTCTTTTTATTTAATTTCCTAATTTCATGTTTATATGAAAGATATAATTTTAATGTTCATGTTTATATAAAATATGAAATATTTTATACGTGATATAAAATATATGCAAGGACAGTGCATCACATAGTGCTGACACAGGGCAAAAATCAGCCATTGCACTGCTTTTGAAGTCATCCTGGAATTCTATTTTGATGCCAAAATGTGCATTTTCCTTAAGTTGTCTGCCGGACTGGATGATGTAAAAAATACCTTGTGACTCTCAAGCTGCCTGAAGACCTGCGGAAAGATACAGAGAGTTGCAAAAAAACAGGAGAGAAAAAAAACTGTGAGGTTTTTCTCACCCCCTCCCTCCCTTTCTTACTTTTACACAGGTGTTCAAACTGCAAAAAGCCAAACAAACCTTTGACTTTGGTTTGAAACATGAGATCTTAAAAATAAGGGTGACTGATTCTATTTTTATTTTTACTGAAAATTGCAAACTGCATGATATCAGTATAGATAAATGGAGGTTTAGATTCAGCAGAAGGGAAAATTTCTTCACTGAAAGGGTGGTCAAGCATTGGAATAGGATGCCCAGGGATGTGGTGAAATCACCATGCCTGGAATTGTTCACAAAATGTGAGTTCTGGTGTTTAGGGACATGATTTAGGGTTAGGTACATGGAAGTGCTGGGTTAATGGTTGGACTCAATGATCTTGGGGGTCTTTTCCAATCTAAATGATTCTGCGGTTCTATAAATTCAAAACCTGGCACAACCCATTTAGGCTGGTTCACCACTGTCCTCACTGATCCAATACTACAGATCATGATTTTACAGCAGCTCATGTTTTCAGATGACAGTAATTTGCCATGCAATTCTGCTGCCATGGTCTGTTTTTAAGAAACTGTGTAGATGCACACAAGCTTACAAAAATTGCTTCCTTTATTGACTCATGTCCATGCACTGTGGTTTAGGCATATATCCTCTTAAAGGAAATGTGTATATTCATGAACAAGATAATCATTGAAAAATTTGTAAAACATTGTCCCAGGTAACCATGTTAACTTCCTTTAAAAGTGAGTTAAGTCTCTTTAAAAAAAATACTTGACTCAGATGGGTTACCGTGAAGCCACTGTAAGCCAGTGAAAAAAAATTATCACCTGCATGCCTGTGAAGTGGGCTGTCAAACTCAAGACTGGTCTGATCCTGGCATGGCAGACATTTTTTGATGATACATGGGCAGCAAAGTGGTTCCCAGTCATACTGAAATCACTGCCAGGGCTCTGGAAGGCTCCTGGGCAGAAGGATTTGTAGAAATGGGATGACATCAGCAGCAGTGGCAGAAATCTTGAGAGGAACTACATGAAAAGTTTGTGTTCACCATGAAAAATGGGTTTTGGAAGTGAATTTCCCACGGCACTAAATTGATTGCAAGGGAAGGATACAGAATCACACCAGCAGAGTCTCTGGTCTATCATTCAGTTAAGAAACTCAGTGTATGAAATGTCTTGCTTTGTTGTTTTAGCAAACTGCAAATGAATTTACAAGATAAAATAAAAGGAAACTGTTGTCTAGCATCTTTAAAACGTCCATCTTTTTGACCTTTTTTGGTGCCACATGGGGTCTCAGTTGCTATGCTGGGAAAGAGCTCTTGAATGGCAAATTATCTTAAATATAGAAATAGAACAAAAACAAATAAATCCTTCCAGTTTCTGCAAAAAGTGCTTGGGCTTTTCCAATACGACAAAGTTTCTGCTGTGATAGTTGCCTCTGAATGCCTGAACTGAAGATGTAGTAAGGTTGAAATCTCTAGCATCTTTACATAACTTCCATTATCTTTGGTGCATCACTCATTGCTGACATTTCATACCACACAGTATGAAAATTTGTTTATCTGAGCCTTTGCAACATTGTTCTGATGTTTTATAAATTCTGTCTCTTTGTCATTCTCTTAAGGACAACCAGGTCATCACGGCCCAGGAAGGGGAGGAGGCTGCTGAGACTGCAATGCAGGTGTCCTCATCCTCATCTTGATCTTTTTGTGAACAGTACCAGTGGTATTTAAAGGAGGATCCTGTCCATGCAGTACAGTGCAGCACCATTCTGAAGGTTCTTGAGGGAACACAAAACAAAAATGAGAAAACACATCTTTGTGGGCAAGATTTGGTAGAGCCTTAGAGGTACAGATGAGCTTGAGCTACCCCAGAAGAAGGAATGAGCCAGGGAAGGGCTTGTAGTGATGAGAGGAACAAGTGAAGAAGCTCTTTTAAAAGGTGTTTTGGTGAGAATTAGAGCATCCAGAAATGCAATGCAAACCAGGCAGAGTAACTGCCTAGAGGTCAAATTGGGGCATTATTTCCTACAAGCAGTGTTTGCAAGAGCTTAGATTTCCTTCCTCAAGCTTATAGTGCCTAAATTAAGGATGAAAATAAGAGCAGATCTTCAGCTATTTAGGTTTTAGGCATCCAGTGTAAGATAATTGTCAACATTCCCTCTATTGTCATGGCAAAGAGACAAGGACATCCAGAAGGCAATGAGGGACAACTATTTTAGGATAAAAAAATATTCCTTTGAAATCACCGTTTAATATGAAATAAGGAAGAGGAAGTATTCTGAAATTATTACTGTGGGTTTGGACTGTGTGAGTGTAGTTCTGCAGCTTCCAAAATTTTTATTAATATTTATCAGCAAATAAGTAAAGAAATTAGTAGAAGAAGATAATAATGCATGTTTATGAACCTGTAACAGAACCAGCTTGAAATGGTACCTTCTATTTTATGATCCCTGTATACTTTGAATTCCCAGACAACCTAGAGCAGGGTAGATAAGCGTGGTATGTCATTTCATCTGTTTGTTATGCATCTCACTTAGGCTGGCCATCCAACCATCTCCTAGGAGATAGGTACCTTCAGAGGAAAATAACTTTCTCAGCAAGCCAGCTTTGTCAGGATTTCCCAGCCTGAGCAATGAGGTGCCTGCATTCTGCCAAAAACTTGTCAAAACCCAAAAATGGACAGAGCAAAGAGAGAATCCCCGGAGAGATCCCCTAAACGTGTGAATCACACTGCCAGCATAGAACCCCTTGTAAAATGCAGCCACATTGCTTTATTTCTCAAAGTCAGACAATCTATCCCTTAAAGAGAACACTAAACTATAAATAGTGAACAAAAATCCTCTTTGGGGCTCATAAGCCCCCCTTCAGCCACTATCCCTGCTCAGCAGGTGCTTGCAATGCTCATATTATTATCCCAATCCAGGACGAGACCTCTGGGAACCTGACTTTGGAGTCGGCCCAAGGAAGGCCAGCAGAGTACTTTTGTCATATGTTTGGTTGGGATCTGATGTGCAGTCGTTCCGTGCTTTTCTGGACTTGGCTGATTCCGAGGAAAAGTTGGGTACATCTCCAAACCTTTGAAATGTAGGGAACTGTGGAGTGCTGAGAGAGCTACACATGGTTTTGTGGGATATGTTTTTAAAGACTTTGGATGCTTCAGGCAGGTGGCTTTGCAGACTTTGAGTTGTCCAGAATATCATATTAAGAGATCCTGGAGGATGTTACGAAGGCCAATGGCCCTAAATTTCCCTTCATTCAAGCAAGACCATATCCCATGGTGTCCTCAGAGTATCCCAAGGCCACACTAGTCAGAATATTTGGCCTTGTGGGACCCATGGGAACACCATAAAAGCACAATGTGTATAAACCTTTTTAGAACAAAAGTCTCATTAAAAAAGGCCTTTAATACCAATAGTCCCCAAAAGCTACTGGCCAAATTCCACCACACTCAGTAAGAATGTGCTGCAGGAAACATTAAACACTGTTCTTGCCCTCAGCCTCAGCTGGAGCAGCAATGGTTGTCTGAGGCACACACTGCTGGTCACACCAAGCCCTGAGGAACAGGCTGGGTCTGCTCTTTGCCAGAGTTTTCCAAGTTGGTATTTGAAATATGGACAGATCAGATTCTCTCCTAATTCAAAGTAAACCCACCTGCTTTGGCTACATTTTTCATGGCATAATGTTCAGAGAGTTTATGCTTCACCTCTCTTCTGTTATACTCCATGGAAAAGGAGGAAAGGGGGAAGACACACGTAAGTCTGCATAACTTCAGAATGGAGTTTAATGAGGGAGAGCATAACACTTAATTCAAACCCAAAGCATTCATTACTACACTACCTTTCCATATCAGTGCAATACATTTCATTCCCTTTTCAAAATATCATTTAACATAAACCATTTATTTTTTCAACTTTTCCCACAAGTGTTTTAATGCAGAGTTTGGACACCTTTCAGGAGAGCCGTGTGATGTAATGCATTTGAGAGACATAACAATGCATGTGGAGTTTGGAAAACCTTTTGCAACAGGAATAAAAATAGCTGTTCCTTTCAAAAGACAGAATCTGACTTGCTGTCAAGGGTTTCGAGGAAGAGGAGGCATGCAGTTGTATCAGAAGATTTCTGCTGGGTCTTCAGTGCATGTGAGTTTGTAGGAATTTACATCAGCAGTTATAAGGAAATACAATAAACTTCGGGGTCTCAGCAACAGTTTTGACACACTGGCAGCTCTCTGAAGGTTTGTTGTCGATAAGAATGAGATAAGTCTACTATGCTGACACATGTTAGTAATATTTAAATCCACAGGGACATCCCATTGAAGACACCAATATTTAGCTGGGGTCAAAGAACTGAGATGCAACTCAGTGTGATATTGTAAATAACAAAGGAGGAAGGCTATCACAATTTTTCATTATATTTTTTTGCAGTCTATTTAGTTCTATGTACCCACTTTTAAGAGTCCCAAATCACAAGGATTTGACCTGAAGTATATTAATTTGTTGTAGACTTTCAAGTTAAATAAGATCTTAAATACATACAAATTCTTAAGAAATAATTTAAATGGCTTTCTGAGAAAAAAAATTGAAACTATATGAAAGAAAAAGAAAAAAAGAGAAAGAGAGAAATAAGGCTGCATCTGACTAAAGGAAGACAAACATCTGGTTAGAGAAGGATGCACATTCAAAAATACTTTTTCCTTCTATCTGGCCTCATCTTTGTTAGCTTAATAAAAATTATAACAATGAGGGTGTGCCTGTGAGACAAGTAACTCTCTGTAAAACACTGAAATAATGCTCAGTGTGCTGCCAAAAACCTTGAGATTAAATTTTAACAGGATGCTTGATATTCTTCTCATCCTTAAAATCAATTCAAGCACCATCAATAATCTTGCTTGGCCTTTCTTAGCCCATGCTAAGCTGGTGAGAATGTTTCAGGATGCAGTCATTAACCAAGCAGAAAAACTGGTCTCAATATTCCAGAAAAAAACACCTTTCCCAGAGCAGAGTAATGGCAGAGCAGTGTAACAAAGGCAGCAGATCTTTCAGGCCACCCTTTAGACTATTCCTGCTGGCCTCCTTCTGCCACTGCTGCCCGGGGTTATGCTGAGTGATAGCATCTCGCACCAGCCTTCTTCAGACCATATTTCTCTGTGGATACAAAATCCCCGTGGATGGTTACCAAATGCACTCCCATTTGTTCAGCACGGGGATGGATAGGCAGCGATGATATTGTGGTCAGATGGGGAAGTTTCTGTTTTCCCCACGAGCAGATAGAGCCTGTGCTCAGCACAAAAGTAGCCCAGGAAGAGCAGCTGGGTCCTTGCCGAGGTGAATTCATGGAGGTGAAATGGTGCCAGTTACCAACGTGCCTGAGAATAAAAGACATATGGGCTCTCTCTGATCCCTGGGTTGATGTTAGACCAACATGATAGGAAGAGCAGTAGATTGCCACAAAAAATAACCACAAAAACTTATTTGGGAGTGTCCTTTTCGTGCAACTTGCACAAGAAAATGCCATATTATTACTGTATTGTCCTTTGTTATCAAAGGTGATGCCACTGACAACATAATTCCTTTTCTATATATGTGCATGACTTGAAAAGTCCCACTTGTGAGTGGTGGTTTGGTTACATGAGCAGAGAAAAAATTCAAGCTCTGGTTTACTACTTCCTGATTATCCTATACAACTGTGGCAGTGAATTTCAGGGGAACTGGATCTCTCCTTTGGAAATTGAGAAAGCAATATCACCTGAAGGAAATCTTGGTCTCACAAAATTCTGTAGACCTGGTGGTATGATGTCTCTGGCCCGTTTTTCCCCAGCATGTCTCTGATGGAGGAGAGGGGCTTTATACTGGAGTGACATTTGTACCCACTGACACAACACAAGGTCAGAGTTGTTCTAGTCCCTGTTGTCCATGCAGAAGGGGTTGTCCATGCTGCATGTTTTCCACCATCACCTGGGAGAGAATTTTTTCTATTAACTTAGAAGTTCAGATTTTTTCCATGTCCCAGAGCTGGCATTAGGTGCAACAGGGACAAAGGCATCTTCACCTTGTGTGGTTTATCTAACTCCCAAAATTAACCTATGGCCCTTCCCTGAACTGACCATCAGGTCATCAGCTGAGCTCCAAAATGTAGATATCACATGTGGGAGTAAAGGTAAAAAACACCTCCCATGCCTCGGGTTTTCACAGAAATGCCCATGACCACCAAACTCCACATCCTTGGAGCTCCAAAGCAGAGTCCCTGCACCAACAAAACACCATGCCAAAGAGAAAGGGGAAGGTACCTGTACGAGTGACTGGTTTCCTCTGGTACAAGCACACAAATACTTTGCAGGAATGTTCCTCAGAGCAAGGACATCTCTTGTCTAGAGCATCTTCTCCACATGAAATGAAGAACCTTGAGGTTGAGTCCCTGCAGGGCACCTCTCATGTTAAAGAAACCTTGTCATTTCTCCCAGACAAGGGAGGAAGGAAGAGCTTGTGGTTCATGCAGCAAATGGAGGCTCAGGAAATCTATGTTCATATCCTGGTTCTACCACAGGTTTCCTGTGTGACCTTGGGCAAGTCCCCTAATCTTTCTAACTGCCTCCTTTTCCCCCTATGTAAAATGGGGATAAAATAATTCCCACTCCTAATGGGACTCAAATATTAAATTGGTTTATGAATGGTACCATATATCAAGGGGACAGCTGCATGTGTGGAGCAGTCCTTTCTTACCTGTGTGAGATCAGCTACAGGACTCCAGCTCTAGGGTTCATAAACGTTTCCATTATCTAGTCTGCAACACATCTCACTCCACCAACCATGTATTAATCACAATGAACAGGAAAGTTTGAAGCTTCAAATGACAAAAAAAAATTGATTGAAATAAGTCTGATATTTGATCTGTGCACATCGTTGGTTTACTTAGGTGGAGGCTGAAAGACTTTTTGAATCGTGGCTTATTCATTGCATAATTATCTGCAACAAGAAACAAAACTGAGATTAAACTAAGCACTAATTGATGTTGTCTACAGTCTCTTATTGCTTATAAAGAGTCCTCCTGGTAAGTCTGTTAACAACCCAGTGAGTTCCCTATACTCCTCTCCTGTAGCTGACCAAAACCATGGTGTCCCATGCTCTTCATAGAATCGTGGAATATCCTGAGTTGAAAGGGATCCACAAGGATCATTGAGTTCAACTCCTAATCCCTCACATGACAACCCCAGGAATCCCACCATGGGCCTGAGAGCACTTTCTAAATTCTTCTTGAGCTCTGTCAGGCTTGGGGCCATGACCACTTCCCTGGGGAGCTGTTCCAGTGCCCAGCCACCCTCTGGGGGAAGAACCCTTTCCTGATATCCAACCTAAACCACCATGGGTGTTCACACTTCCCACTCCAGCCAGTCCCACTCCTACCCACACGTTAGTCTTCAGTTTGGCAGATGTCTGGACATTCAATAATAGAGGCTGTTTGGGTCAAGTTGACCTTACACAGTCTACCAGTGTTTACAGAGACTCAGGAGAAGCCAAAAAACAAAAGTGGGTTTTCATCCAAAACTTTTCCATTTAGAGGTGAGAATGTGACAAACCTGGGCTGTAAAGACATAGACAACAAGTTGTCAAGTCCATCAAAACCAGATGTGCTCTCTCATAAGCCAAAGAAAAAGGGCAACGAGACTTTATTTAAAGCATACATTCTGTTCTCACATCCTTTTGAAGAGATGATGTAGGATAATTTGAAGTCTCCTTCTTACACAAACATTTCAAGCACTTCCTGTTGGTAACTATAAAAGGACAGTCTGGCTAAGTAAACAGTCCTCTTCATAGTTGTGTCTAAGCAGGAAAGCCCTGTGTTCTTCACCAATAGCTCCATTGATGACTACAATTGTTCTGGTTATTGTTTGCATTCGTAATAACACTGATTATAACAAAAGATCAAAACAGGAACTTCCCTAAACTTATTAAATGCTTGTAGTTGGGGCCTGGATGTTGCTGGCATAAAGATGGATGTGTGTTGACATGCTAGAAAAGGGGGAGCCAGATCCTTGGCTTGTGTAAATCGTGGTTCGCACCACCAGCTGAGGACCTAACTTTGCCGTGGTATCTCATGCTACCCAAGAGCTCTTAATGCCCTGCTCTTAATGCCACTAAATATCCCCAAGCACCATTTTCTTGTACCATGAATTAAAGGAAAACTGAAATTTGAGAAAATGGAATAATAGGACCAAAAACATAGAAAGAATTCATGGCAGAGTTTAGGATAGGACCCAGACCTCCCACCTCTCACCGTGAGTGTGCCATAGAAGCATCCCAGAGGTGTTCCAGGATCCTCAGTCAGCCCAAACACTGTCTCCTTTTCTGTGTTCTTCTCTTTCATTAAACAATAATTATTTTCTGTCATTATTATCTACTATTTTACTTATTAAGGAGGCTACAGGGTTTTTTTCAGATTTACCACTGAGGAAACACCTAATCAACCTCTGAGGTATAACAAACCATCTACCACTACTAAACACACCATACACAGCATTTTCAGCTTCTGCTGCACCACCAATGGCCAATCTCCTCAATGTCATATGAAGAAACATCCCCATGTTGGGTTAGATACTGGAGCTACAGCTTTGAAGTGGAGGATTTCTGCCAACACTTTCCTCTCCCCAGCAGAGCCCTGCTGTTTGTTTTGGCTTCTCAGTCCTGTGTCCCAAGTGTGCGAGTCCTCAACACTTTGGCAGAGAAGCAGCAGACTGTTATCACTGATAATATCATACCATCCCAAATTCTGGTTGGCTTGCTCTTGTTCTCTCCCTGTAAAACCAAGATTAAAGCACAGGTCTGACTTAGAATGGAGAATTTCCACTGGTCCAAACCACAAACCTCCCTAATTAATCAGACTGGGTCTTCCATAGCTTAACAGTTTGCATACAGTGCCCAGAAGAACACAGTTCCTAGTAAGACAATATGCAGTGTTTAAAAACACTTCTAAGGTCCAAAAGCATGGCTGGGATTAAGATATTCTGCCATTCAATAAATAATTCTTGCTAATTTTTGTCTGACATTGAAGTAATGGCATAGGGAGGGACTTCTTGTAGAGAAAAGGACCATGCAAAAAAAGGGAGAAAAAAAATATAAGTTGATGCTGTAAACAACAAATTCTACTTAAAATTGCAAACCTGAATTATTTTGGAAAGGAGATATGCCATTAGGGAGCCAGGGATACCACGTTCATATTTGCAGTTTACTGATCTAGGAAATAATCTGTTTTGCCTGAGCTTGAGAAGGAAACTTCAGTTTGCTGGGGTCATGCTGATACCTGTGGATACAACAGCTCAGTGCTGGCTTGCCAAGAGATCTCCATATAAAGTATGGAAATGGGCTGGTCAGACTTTTTAAATCTCCTTCCTGAGGCTTCTTTCTACATCTCAGTAGGCAGACAGTCAGGATTCACTTTGCAAGAAAGATTCCCAAGAAAACATTGCAAAGGCCAGGGCGGCGAGTTTCCTGCTAGTTCCTTGCAGTGACTGGATGGGGACAGTCTTTATGTTTTACTTGCCTGTGTCCTCAGACAGTATCATCATGTTTGTGAAAACATTGACACACTCAGCCCCACCATCGCCTCTAACTGAGGAGAGGACAGAAATTTATTTGTTCAACTTTTGTTCAGCTTCCAAAATGATTTGTGCTGCCTGTGTGCATAAGAGGTTTCTTGTGATACCAGGTGGACCATCTCCCAGTTAACACAGGGGACTTGCTATGGAAACTTGTGCTCCTCTCCCAGCTGAGGCACAGGGGTTTGTTTTCCTGTGTGAGCCCAAGGAAGTTCCTTGTCATTTCCCTTAGTCCATCTGTAAAAAGGCCATCAAAATTTACCCCTTTCCCACAGGGGTGGCAAATGCCCAGGATCAGGAGCAAACCCTTGCACACATGTGCAGAGCACCTGTCACCACGGCAGCCCAAGGCATAAATGACATATTGACAGGACAAGAAAACCAGATCATCACATCCTTATGGAATGGGAACTTCACTGAGGCTGGGGATTTAAAGCCCAGAAAATGAAGTATGAACTTCTCATCCCCCAGTCTCACAGCAGATCTGCAGGACTCAGCTGCCCAGCTCGAGCTCTGTTCTCCATAAACAACCCGTAGTAAAACCAGGGCACTCAACAGCACAGCCAAGAAACCCTAATGCTTCTCCATCCTTTAACTG
The DNA here is from genome assembly GCA_013397915.1 of Daphoenositta chrysoptera. Lineage (NCBI taxonomy): Eukaryota > Metazoa > Chordata > Aves > Passeriformes > Daphoenositta > Daphoenositta chrysoptera. Next base: position 567,286 of record VZRO01003285.1, on the reverse strand, counting down.
GGATTTGGTCCCACTACAAGCCATGTCAGCCAGCTAAGTGGCTTGCTTTTACTCTTTTGCCCCAAATGACATCACCATTTGGCTTTCTGAGTGTACCTCCTTGGCTCTAACCATCCCCCTTGGCTCTATTCCCTGTAAACAGGGCCTGATTAATGTTGCAGAAGAAGGGCTGTGAATCACGTATTCCATTCTCTTATGGGAAGTCAAAATGTCAATTTTTCCTAGTTTTAAGTGCAGAGAATTGGGATATTTAATGCAGAATCCCTAGCAACGACACAGAAACTGCAGCCTGAGCCCACAGCTGCAAGCTTCCCAACATACTTTCTGTAACAGCAGCTGATGAATCACCCACTAGAAGACATGCACTTTAAAAAAAAATAAAATTGAAACAGCATTCACCGATGCTGCCTATTATTACCGAGCCCCAAACACATCACAAGGATATTCTTTGATAAGGAAAGGGCCCTCACACACACATCCACAAATCTCTACTGGGCTGTTAAAAGGCTGAATGGAAACAGTCCCGACAGCCACAGATGTTCTGTCTTCAGTCCTGGGTAGCAGCATTTTACTGCCCACAGTAGTCATCACCAGTAATGCTTCCAGCTGGTGGCCAAAAGCCGAAACTCACTCCGAGTTTTTGCTTTGTAAATGCAAGGAAATGAAAAACAAGAGCTTGCAGATCAGCTCAAGGGACCCTGCTACATTCTCTTCCCATTCCCTTTTTCGTGGCTATCTTTCTCAGTTTTTCAAAATAAATTGACAAATGAAAAATAAAACATGGTTTGGACTAGCCTTTTAAAGGGTTGTATATATAGTGAGCTAGAACAGTACAGTAAAGCTCCAGAAAAAGGATGCTTACAGGAAAGGCTTAGGGAAATTACTGGAGAGAGACACTGTTCTTAGAAAGCACTTACTTGACAAATGGTACAGCAACCTCTCTGGCATATTTTATTGATATTATGATTTCCTAAAAGTATTATGACTAACAATAAAATAAATTAACCAGGCAAAAAAGTGAATTGTTCAATAAAATGCAGGGATACTTCTTTGCAGGAAGATCATTTCAATCCCATACAAAATTTCGATCATATGCAGAATTTACCTGAAGTGGATGATCCACCCTGGAGATTGACAAGAGCATTCAGAATGATGGTGTAGTGGAAGGTGTCCCTGTCCACAGCAGGAGGGTTGTAACTAGATGGTCATCAAGGTCCCTTCCAACCCAAACCATCCTAGGAGTCTGTGATATAGAAGCACTCAGAACCCACTGAGGTGCACTGAGAAACAAGATCCTAAAAACCTTAAACCCAAAGGGAATTCTACCCAAGCATGAACTTCCCCCTGACAGAAATTAACTGAAGTCAAATATTAGATAAATATATGTGATGAGACATTCACAGATAACAGGGTCAAGAGATGAAAAATAATCCACGTTAATCTTGATACCATCACTGAGGAATGCTTACAGTGTATTATCAGTGTTTATTCAGGATATAAGCCCCATTGTGCTGGGTGCTGAAAAGATATACCATGTATATCTGACCCAAAGGTACATCATACATCAATATAAAGATAAACATATGCTTATTTCCTAGCAGTGGCATGAAGATTTCTGCTGGAATTTAACTTTAGGAAGGTCCCTTTGCGTCTCTATACTGTTTCTCATAATGAAAAAAAATAAAAGAAGAAAAACTCTTCCCTGTTCAGCCTGAAAACACCTGGGACCTGGGACAACATCTGATGGCTTTATTAAGCTCTTGTGCAAACCAAATCAAGAGCAAGACAGTGTTTGAGCCCACAACTCACAGCTGTGCCCTCCTTCTTCACATCAACTCCTGTTCATGACCAGGTGACCCAAGCAGACTTATCTATCAGGAAAAGGCTGGTAAATTATCTAAACCTGGGAGGTCTTAATTCAGCACTTTTGAATTGGCCAGCAGGATGTCTCCAGTGGCTGTGGGACCAATCTCAGAGGTCCACACTGCTGGGCTGACTTGCTTATTGCCAGCCCAGCGCAGAATTGGAATCTGGTTTTTCCTTTAACATTGCCTACCAGGGAACACTTCTGTGCTTCCTGTGTTCCTGCCAGGAAACCTTCCTTTGCTTTCCCTTCTAACCAGTGACCAGTCCAGACTGGGTACTCAAGGGCAACATAAAACTGTTTTGTAAAAGAGCAAATAACTTGTGGTTTTAAGAACAAATACAGCCACTCAGATGTGAAGGGCAGCAGTGCTGCTGCATGCTCAGGATGTAACTCCTCCTCCCTATTTGCATGGCACCCGGAGTAACAGGAGATGGGAAATACAGCCGCTCTCGAGTAGGCGGAGAGTATCCAGTTGACTCAGAGCATCATTCTACACCAGGGTGAAAATTTAAGGGCAGCTGGAGGAACGAGAGGGGAACTTGCTTGACTAAAGGGTTTGTTATGTTGGTACTGTTGTGTGGGGGGAAAAAATAGCTGTAGGGTTTTCTTTAGAAGGTCTGTGTTCATAGAGGGCTATGGAGGTGGAAAGAGGGGGAAATAATTACTAAACTATGATTGCTATCTGCAGTATTTACACAAGATAGGCCACACAAATGTCTTAATAGAGGAGGCACCTCAGTACTTATTTATTGCTATTGATCTGTATTAAGTGATTTAGGAACCCTACAGTCTGGAAGATGCTATAGAACAGAAAGATAAAACCTTTTTATTCAACGAAAGGAAAAGAGCTGAGAGAAACAGAAAGGGATCAGTCTCAACTTACCTGTTCTCCAGCTTCTTCAAGACTAGGAGAGAGACATCCCTCTGTCCTAGCTCTGCCTCTGGTGAGCAACCAGGAGGAGGGTGGGAAACGTGCTGGACACATCAAGGCAGCTTCCCTGCTGATCTGCTGTGGGGTGGCTGTGTCCTGCCATGCCTCTCTCCAGATGTAAAATCCTGGGGGCAGGCAATGCCGTGTACCAAACATGCACCACCACCTGGAGCAGCAGGGCCTCAGTTTGCAGAGCAGTATCCAAGCACCAATCTTAATGACAGTGATTTTAATAACCAAAATATCTCTGAAAGGAGCTGGAACAATGGGCTGTTTTGCATCCCTCTGGATTGTTTTTGACTATTGGCCACTAGTAATAAACTATTAGGGAACAAAAAGCAAATGGAAAACAATAGATGTAATTATGTAGCTGGATGAATGTTTCACTTCAAATATTATTGTGTCTGTGAAGATATATGGCATGGATTTGTTATTGCAAAAAGAAGTATGCATTGATCTCTTTAGCAGGAAACAGGTATGACTGTATTATGTAAATATTACTTCATTTACTGTCAACAACTGTAAGCTTATTTTCACTTTGCAAACAGATGACAAACGTGCTTGAAGTCATACAGCATCAATCTTACAGCTGACAAGGATCCCTCATTTTGCAGCCAATTTTTGAAAGTCAAAAGGCCAGATTCAGACTTGGGCTAATGCCATCCACTGCAGCAGGAGTGATGTGCCAGATCCTCCACGTTAGTGCAGATCAAATGTGCTCTGTGAACTTCCACAGCCGAAGAAGTGGTTCTAAAGCTGTTGACTTCACAGCTTTGACCCACAAAGCTGAAGCACTGGAAGAGCAATAGGTCTGGATTCCCCCAGTACCACCACCCCAATGGGAGCAAATGCAGTCCTTCTCCTTTTCTGCAGAAGTCAAAGATCAGTCATGATACTCCTTGACACATCATTTGAAAACTCATCTAGCTCTGGTGTGGTTGCTAACACCAACAAAAACAGAGCTAAAAAGAGAGGATATAACAAACTGTGTCCTTCCAGACCTGCAGCTTGGAGACCACCATGGAAATGGCTGCAGCTCTCTCATCCAGTGCTCTGCCACCCACCAGCCTGGGTTAGACTTCCTGAAAGAGGATGACTCTGCCTTGGCTTTGAGCTCATTCATCCCCATAGGATTATTTTGGCAGTCAAGTAAATACAGAGGGATTCATCCTTTAGATTCTCTTCCTGCTCTCTTCCCTGTGTGTTTTGCCAGGAAAATTTACCCTTCAGGGTCTTGTCTGTGAGAAGGGGGTGCCCAGACAGAAGCATGCATCCAGTTCCAGACCTAGACCCAGAGGAATTTGGGAAGCTGAGACTTTTCTCTGGTGACTAATCATGCTGTGATATCACAGGCTAACTGAGATCTTCTTTCTCTCTTTTACAAGGATTACTCTTGCAAAACAGAGCAGTCCCTGGCCTCAGACAGCCTTAAGCTGTTCAATTAGACTCAAACTGGTCAAAGAGCAACCCTGCTCAGATCTGGATCTGCCTTTTGTATGCCAGACTGTAAAAAAAAATAATTCATATGTGATTTTCATACTTTCATGCTCTTGCAGGATGCTAAGACAATGTATGGAATAATCTAACTTTCAAAATATTCAGTTCCCAAAATGAAGCATTTGAAAGAACGTGAGATCAGTCTTAGAATCATAGAATGGTTTGTGTTGGAAGTAACCTCAACAGCCAGGTTTCATAAATCCATGAGGAATCTGAGCTAAAGGGTGGCATCCATGCCCATGGCAGAGGTGTTAGAACTGGATGATCTTTAAGAACCCTTCCAATCCAATCCATTTTATTCAGAATGTAGTTTGAGGGTCCAACACTGTCAGTATCTGACATTACAATTTAGTGGTGGAAAGGACACAGATTCCCAAAGTCCAAGCAGCAAGACCCTAAGAAATATTCTAATCAACGAGGTTGATTCCTACAACTGCCCTTCCTTATTTTCCTCTGTTCTCTGGTTTTTTCCCTCTTTCCTTGCATCTTCTTGGCATTTCACTTTCTTCCCTAGCATCACCACACTTGAAAAAATAACTTAATACTAATATCCTGAAATACAGTGGGTGCCACCACACTGTACAGTGGTGGTTCAGAATAGGTTTGAGAAAATAAAATGGCTCCATCTTTCAGGGAATTGTTGGAAAGGATTTAGCAAGGGATCGCTTAGCATTTGAAGCAAAGCCAGCTGACTGGCAACAAAAATTAAAAACAAAACAAAACGAAGCAAACAAACTAAAAAAGCCAACACCAAACCTCCTCTCCTTAACACGAGCCCACTGTGACTAGTGCATAAAACAAGATTTGCACTGGCAGATGTCATGTACATCTGAGTACAGAGTACAAGTTTGAAAATAAGTTGCGTAGGAAAGCAGAAGCCTCTCCCAATAAAAACAGTAAGGATTTCTGCAGGAAGCTTGTTTTTCACAATAGTGTCAACAATAAAATAAATTGTGCTAACGTGAGAAATTTTGAACTGTTATTTTGTCACAGAAGGAAAACCAGAGTGTGGGTACACCTATTCTAGAGAAGAACTTCAGGATTTCCGCTTATTTCAATCTGGCAAAGAGGCTGGCAGAAAGCAGTTATCTGTAGAGCATCTGCACAGAAAGTGAAGGCCACAGCCATTTAGTTTAATCCCTCTTCAGAGAGATAGTGTCTAACAGGAGAAAAGGTCACTGAGAGAGTCAGAAACCAGCCCTTTCTCTTGAAACACACAGGCTCTACTTCCTCCGTGTCCTCCCACCCAGACAACACCCAGCCTTGCTCCTCTCTGCTTTAGGCTGTGCAGAAAATTGGACCTTGAGACAGCAGAGCTACAGGATGCAAAGCCACCAGCTCAGCTTGATGCCATGATGATTTTTTTGCATTTTCTTTTATACCCCTTTTATATACTTTTTCTATATTCTTAGTGCTTCTAGCCCACTTTCTTAGACTTAATATTTTGTTAAGCCAAGAGCCCGAAGCCCTTGGCAGCCTGGCAGTGAGGGGTCAGAGAGCCCCAGACACCAAGGGCCTCTCCAGAACACATCCTGTACCCTGAGCTGGGCCCGGCCAGGGGAAGGTTCCTGGGGCGGGGGTTCCCTGGAGCCTCTCCCTGGGGAATCTTTGCTGGATGTGCTCATTTGTGAGGCCCAGGATGTGATCCCGAGTGCCCGTGGGTGTGCATTCCGTGTGCTCTGGGCCATTGCCCCTGGCTGGGCTGCACCTGAGGGGCCTGCAATAAATACCCAGGGAAAAAACCCTTTTTCACCTCTAACCGTGTTTGGCTCTTCATTTTAAGACCAGGGAGAGGCATCAAGCTGGCATCACTTCCCAGGGCACAGAAAAACCACCACGTCCCAGATGCTCCAAGTAGTTGTCCCTGCCTGGTTTATGTGGGACATCCTTCATGTGCCAAGCTAAAATGTGATGATTTGATGAGGAAAACTGAGAGGCTCTAAATAACCTATGACCTTTTCCTTGTGCTCTGAACACTTAACACCTCACCAACACCTAACCCAAGTGTGATTCAACACTGTGCTTAGGCAGAGCTGACCTCAAGGTGGGAGCTGGTGCGCAGACTGAGCTGTGTCACCACTAGTTTTGTGCTTGGGCTTTTCCTCACCACCATCACCTCAACCTGCCCTTCCATTGGCACCTCTGGACTTGGAGATGGATGTGTTTGCTGAGACAGCACGGATGAGTCAGGCTTCAGCAGTGGGCACAAAGTGATGCCTACCTTAGTGCATAGAACAGCACTGTGACCACCAAAGTGATGCTTCAAATCCATTCATCAAATTTAACAATTTTCCCTGGCCCACCTCTGCCACGAGCAGTGGCTTATTATTCCTGCCTCAGCCACCAGTCCCAGAGCCCTCCTCTCCCTTCCCAAAACACCCCTCAGCCTCCCTGCTCACTGAGGTTCAATCTCAGCTGTGGGCCCCCCCTGGTAAAACCTACCAGTGATAACCACTGCTCTCCTGCTAGAGTGGGATTAAACACTTCTGAAAGCCTCCCTTCACACATCCCTTTCTCTCAGCTGGGTAGCAGTAATCCCTCCCCAACTTCCAGATCCCACTATGCAGCTGAGAGCTGGAAACTTGCAACCAGCACAGTAATCTTTTCCCAACCATGACTATAGAAGGGAATTATAATTCCCCTGGTACAGCAAGGTCTCAGTATTATCATCTTCTGTTTGTCCTAAACCAAAGACGTGCTAGTATGGCTGAAGTTTTCTGTTTGTGTGTGTGTGCATATAGTGTTGAATAGTATAACAGCATAAATTTTAGTTTTAACTACACAGATATGTGTGTTGAGGTTTTTTGTGTGTGTGTGCTTGCCTGTGTGCCTACACACAGCCAAATACACACAGTCCTATGGTTATTATATATCTGTATGTTAGTTTTCAGCCACACTAATAAGAAAAAAATCTTCTGGATCCTTTCAAGACCAGGACAAGTCCCTGCTGTTACTGCATTCCTGCACTCCTTGCACCCAGGGATTGCCAACAGCCTTACTGAAAGTAGCAATGTTCCCCCATCCCCAGGGCATCTCTGGCAATACCACACATAAATTTTCAAGGAAAGGGTCATACAGACAGAGATTCATAAGGACCAGACAGTCACTGTGTCCAGAGAAATATACCCATATTGACTCGAAGGCATCAGACTAGAGACACTTAATTTTAGCCACATGAAGATGAAAGTCTAAACTTAGCAGTTTCTGAGGTTTTCTCTGTGATTACTGGGAGGGAACAAGCACACAGAGGGCAACCCATCATGTGCCAGTGCTGAACCACTCCCTGGAGGCATCTGTGTCTCTGTAGGTCTGATGAGCAGCTGAGGTGCCACACCAGCATAGCTGTGACTTAAGATCAATTTTACCTTGGGAACCACTCAGCAGAGCGTAGGTACCCTGAAAATCATTTTAGTATTTCATCCTCTAGATCATATTCTCTCCTCACTGCACAACACTTTGGATGAAGGACAAAGACAGACTGAGCATCTTCATTTAGCATTTGCAAGGCATCTTCAGCACCTTCCAAGAATGGACCCTAAAGCAAAAGAATTATAGAATTATAGAATATTCTGAGTTAGGCCCATCTCATTCCTCATGCTGAGCAAAATCTGGGTTGCCAACCACTGCAGAACACCTTGCAGTAGCATTATTTTCCATAAAATTTCAGGACTTTTTCCCCATAGACATAGTTAATGTCTCACACTAACTGAAAAAAATGATACATTTTGACCTTCTTTTGCTGCAGAAAAATCCTGAAACAAGCAGGACACAAACATAAGTCTCTGAAGACAGAAGGCAAAGAGAAAGATCCCTGAAATGTAATTTTTACAGCAGTTTCATGGCTTTTAACCCAGTCTTGTAATTCTGAAGAGCTTGGCTTGTGATTTCTGAACTTGTGGAGTAAGAAGTGCTGAAAGTAAAAGGTTCATTCGAGCTCCTCTGGATGTCACAGCCCTAAAAGTGCCCTAAGGAAAGAGGGGAGGGCACTGCTAAGGTACAAACCAAATGAGTGAGAAATGTGTCTTCCTTGCCCCTCTCTCTCCCCATCCAGCTCCTGGCACAGCTTAGCCTCTCTTTTGAGAGGCAAGACTTTTGTTCGAGCTGACCTTCAAGCAGATGTCCCTGCAAAAAAAGGTAACTCTGGGAAGAAATGTCACAAAACAGAGCCCCACTATTGAAATCAGGTCTCTGAAAAGCTGAACAGATGGCCCTGGAGTCTCCCAACTCCATGGTGAGGACGCTTGGCAGCAGAACGAACGCTGAGAAAAAAAGGAGCTGATTTCATCGGCTGCTCTATCTGGTATAACTTTGCCTTGGGTTTCTGCTCTTACCACCTCCTTTCCTGGAAAGTGCAAAAACTCTTTAAACAAACTCCCCAAAACAACAAAACAACCATTTTACAGGTTTCTGTTCATTAATCAGGTAGCTTATTTGATACTTGATCCTGGTAGGTGATCTTTAAGATCCCCTCCAAGTCAAGCCTTTCTATGATTCTACAATTCTTTCCTACGTTTCTTTTTCTTTTCTCCAGTCTTATTTTTACCTTGCCGGTGTGATCAGCGGTGAGACACTATCTGGAATCACTGCACATGTTATCACCTAGAAATCCCCCTGCACAGGTGTATATGCAGGCTTTTCTGGGAGGCTGAGAGTGAAAATGTGCATGTGTTGGTGCACATGGAAACTGACTAAATCCCCCCTCCCTTTTTCAAACAACAACAATACCCTTTCCTTTCACAAACACTTAAATATTTATAGGAGGCTGAGTGTGATTTTCACCCTCTCCTCAAGGTTTGGGGTTTTTTCCTGAGCCATATGAAAAGGCTGCAAGGAAGCCTTAGACAGGTGTATCCCAAATACACAGGGCAGGTTGGAAGGATACATGTACCTGTGGTTTGCAGAGATCATCCTCAATGGTCACCTCTCTGCAGCTGGCTTGCTCTGACACTGATTCTCTTCGTGTCCTCAGGAAGATCTCTTAACATTTGCACTCTATAAAATGATACCTAATTTTTTTTTTTTTTTTGCGTTGCTCTCTCTCCAATGCAAGCAGGGCTAGAAAATCCCCCTGCTTTTTTTTTGGTGCCATGGGAGGGCAATTGTACTTCTAAAAGAGTGGAATGCACCCTTCAGGGAGCAGGTAGAAGGGGGATAACCTCATTCCTCACCCCATCCCTGCTAGCAGAGGTAAGAGCTGTGTGACACCTGCAGAGCCTGGTGGCATAACCTGGGGCCTGGGACCCAGCAGTTTTGGGGTTGCTCCTTGCTTTGGTGGTGCCCTGCAGAGTGACCCCATCCCTTTCTTGTCTCCTCTGTGTGATGTGTTTTCCCAGCCTCCAGCCACATCATTCACTGGTGCATCCAGGGCGTGGGGCTCCCTCCCAGAGAGCTGCTGCAGCCGCAGCCACCCCAAGGAGAGGTTTAATCCCTGTCACCAAAACAAAACTCTCCGTGTTTGTTTTTTCACCCTGTGTAACTGTCAGGATTAACGCTGTTTAAATCACGTCAGACAGCCACTGGTTTGTAGCAGTGTACTTACTCCATATGACTTTTCAGTAGGGCCTTAATATTTTACCACATGAATCAGAAAGAGGAGAAAAAATAAAGGCCTTAAGTAAGAAGACAAGAGTAATAAATCCCGGAGTTACTACCCCCAAACTCCTTGTTTTAATCACAAAACCACAAAGAGCCCAGAGATTGTGATAATGAACATAAAATACAGTTGCCATTAAAAAAAAAATTCTCTGTCCCATCCTTTTCAATTTATTCCACTATAAATCAATGAGCTACTTAATCAAATATTCTCACACTTTAATTGTTTTATCTTGCTTTTATGTTAAATTCAGTGGGTTACTGTGGGCACTAGTCTTCACATTATAGAAAAAAATGACAGTGGATTGGCCTTAATTAGTATAAAATTCAAACATTGGTTTAGAGCATTAGCTATATTGAAGTAAGCGCCTGCAATTTAACTGGTTCAGTGAAACCATTCCAAGGAAAAGAAGGAAGTAGAGGAAAAAGAAGCCCTAAGTTGGATTAGTAAAGTTTGCTGCTCATCTGTTGTCGAATTCTGTAGCCAGTTCCCTCTGTCTGCAAAATGAGAATAATTTAAAATAAGTCTTTTGAAAACTGTCACTTGGTGTTATCCCATGACACACTAAAACTTATTTGAAGTGTCCTTTCAAAATTCCTCAGCCTTGCCTCAGTCCCCTCAGAAAGAATAGATGCTTGTCTGGACTAGTCCAGCATTTCCCATGAGAAAATACATCTCACACAACGCCTATAAAAGTCTGGGCTCCAACTCTGGTGTTTGCCATGAAGGGCATTACCCTTGTATTGTGAAAAGATAAGAAACTGTCCCTTGTGAGTCATTTTCTTCTGTAAATAGGAGGGGAACCATTCTTTTGTGTTTTGTTTTGTTTAATTCTCTGTTATCAATCGATACCTTCTTCAAAAGGCCGCGAGGGATACTTTATAGTTAGAGTAATTGTGATTTAAGGATGATCTTGTGTGATATAGATGTACTCAACATGGAAAAATACAGATTGAGGCATGAAAAGGCCTCTGCATTGGAGGGTGAGCTGGCTTTGCGCTGTTTCGACACCGAAGAGAGGGTAAATTGCTTTCCATGGCATCATAGAATGTTAACAGGTTACAAGGGACCTTAAAGATTATCCAGTCCCAAACCCCCTGCCATGGGCAGGGATACCTCCCACTAGACCACATTGCTCAAGGCCTTATCCAGCCTGGCCTTGAACACTGACAGGGTTGGGGCATCCACAGCCTCCCTGGGTAACCTGTTCCTGTGTCTCACCACCCTCACAGCAAGGAATTTCTTCCATATATCTACTCTAAATGTTCCCTTTTTCAATTTGTACCCATTACCCCTTGTCCTATCACTACAGTTCCTGATGAAGACTCCCTCTCCAGCTTCCCTATAACCCCTTCAGATACAGGAAGGCTGCTTTGAGGTCTCCACACAACCTTCTCTTCTCCAGGCTAAGCAGCCCCAACTCTCTCAGCCCGTTCCCATAGGGAAGATGCTCCAGTTCCCTTATCAACTTCATGGGCTCCTCTGGACTTGCTCCAACATTTCCACATCCTTCTTATGTTGGGAACACCACCACTGTACACAGCACTGCAGGTGGGGCCTCATGAGAGCTGAACAGAGGGAGAACCACCTCCCTTGGTCTGCTGGCCATGCTCCTGTGGAGGAGCCCAGATCACCCTTGGCTTTCTGGGCTCTGAGCACTCACTGACGGCTCAGGGTGAATTTTTCATCAACCATCACCCCCAAGTCTTTCTCCACAAGGCTGCTTTCAGTCACTTCTCCACGCAGCCTGTGGGTGTGTCTGGGATTGCCACGATGCAGCTGTAGGACCTTGAACATTGCTTTGTTCAAATTCATGAGGTTCATATCTACCCACCTCTACCAGAACAGCCTGTGCTGGAAGGAACCTTAAAGATCATCCAGTACTAACCCCCCTGCCATGGGCAGGGACACCTTCCACTAGACCAGAGTGCTCCAAGCCCCATCCAACCTGGCCTTGGACACTGCCAGGGATGGGACCCGTGCTCAGATGTCTGAGCTCCTCATATGGTAAAATGGTTGTGAATAAGTCACCTTTGAGATCTCATAGACTGCACAAGTTTCTGATGGGCATCCTTCCTGGAGGAGGTGTCAAGGTATGATCCAGATACAGACTCTAGCTGCCCAGGGAAGTGGTGGAATCACCATCCCTGGAAGTGTTCAGAAGGCTGTGGATGCAGCACTTGGGGATATGGTTTAGTAGGTGCTTGCCTGCCTCCAAGCAAATGGATCAAGACAAGCCAGTTTTCTCTAACATGTTTGCGCACAGTGGAAAAGTTCCAGCTCATGAGTCTGAGGGAGTTGGTGGGGACCCTCATTCCAGCCGTTGCCAAATTTTAGATCCAGACTAGGTCTGGATTTTAGCCATCAGTGATGTAGTGAGGTTCCTGGATCCAGGTTCTGTTTTTTTAAGCCACCCAAGTACAATCATCTGCATCAGGGGAAGGAAAAAAAACCTGCACAAGATTTACATGGAAGTTTTTGAATTTCAAAGATCTTTTTTAATAAGGCAAGAATGAGGAAGTCTAAAGATGTGCATATCTGCTTTACAGTTGTTAGTTTAATAAATGCAAATATTTCCAGCAGCCAAAGGTTTTACCCTGCAGTTTTACCTGCTAACATTTCCTTGTTTTGAATTATGTAGATCAGAAATGGAGGAAAACATAACACTGGTTCTAAGGGTATAGAGCTGTCATCTAATTTTAGCTAAATGTTCTCTAAAGCAGAAAGATGCATAACTGTGGGGTAAATTGCTAGTGAAGTTTTCCATTTTTTTTAGGTATGTGTTTACAGCTTTTCTAGCCAAACTCAGGGGGGAAAAAAGTGAGAAACAGCACAGGCAATGCTGAATATTTCAAAAGAATCATCAGTAAAAAATACCGTGTCTCAACTTCCAAAATTATTTATTTTGCACATATAGGTCAAAATCTCACTTGAACGTAAAATAAAGCGTTCAATATGCAATGTGCCGAATAGATGACCAGGGCACGTTGACCAAGGATCCTTGACCAAGATTTCTGAAAGTAGTGAGAGATTCAGGGGCTCTGTTTGTATGTTGCCAACATAAGACTTTTTATCAAAGCCTGGATTTCAGAAAGAGGGCACTCAGCACTCAGAAATCAAGTTCAAGATGAAGGCGTCTAAGTTCAAGCCATTCAAACTAGAAACTCTGAGAATCAGTACTTATGCTTGGAAATTTGGACCTTTATATTCCAATATTCAATGTGCAACTTGTAAGATGCTACTTACATCATTTTAATAATCCAGAAACAGGTCACAACCAGGAAGTAAAACCCTGCAGATGCCAATCTTCTTGGTAACACCTGATCTACAGATCAAAGTCGTGTTTATATTATTGTCATTTGAAAAGAGCTCCACTGAAGTGAATGAAGTCTGCACTAAAGTTGATGAGATTAAAATTAGGCTGATAAGTGAAAGTTATTAAGGATGATGGGTAGTGAAAATCTTATATTTGATGGATCCTTGCAACAGATCTGTGGCTCTTGTTGCTGCTGTTATCATGGTTATTGCTGTTGTCACCATCTCTAGCAGTCCCAGTCAAGATCTACCAAAATTAATTTCTGCTCTACATGTCCATGGCAAGACACAAGCACCAAAGGCAAATAAGAGGGCTATTCATCTCACCTGGATTTAAACATGTGGATGTGAACTACTAGTCAAGGTTTTTACAGCTCCTGGAGGGAAACAGGAACTTCTAGATCATGATTTCTCTGCCCAAAGTGAGGTGTCCACCATATTGGACAATCTGGATTCCTGGAGTGTTTCCTTCTCCTTAGTGGCAGGGGGAACCTAATATATTTCCCTCCATGCTGTAAACGTCTAAACAAAAGACAAATCGTGTGAAGGAATTAGTCCTGGGCCTAGACCTGGGCTCAAGCAGGATTTATGAGAGAAAAAGGTGATATTTTGTTTTCAGTTCATTGTTTCATTTATATATAAAAGATAGATATATAAAAGTTGGTATATAAAAGAGATATAAAACAGAGGGCATATAAGTGCCTTAGAAGCACAAAATTCAGGATTTATCAGGCTTTATGGAGCAGTAGGCTATTTGCAGAGGAAACCACTGAACTTCTTGAGTTTCATGTACCAGAGTGAAGACTAGTAGCAAGAAGAGTCTCTTAAGAAATTAAATCTCAACTGTACCACAGGAGAATATGCCATCAAGTGCACTCATAAATTGAGATTCTGCCCGGAGTCTCCCCTTGCCGATTTTCATGACACAGCCCACACAAAACTACCCTTGTAAGGAAGGCTGGGGGTTGACAAATGGACATTCACCTTTAAAATGCAGAGTGGAGATCATCAAGGCAACTAAGGAGGTATTTAATCTGTTTGATTGGGCTGTAATCACTTTTATATCTACATTGTGTGGCTGTAGGGAGATCTATGGCAACTGCACTTCCTCAGCCTCACTAGCTGGAGTGGCAGGAACAAGGAAAACATCCCAACCTTCAATGAGATCTTCCCACCCCTCGCCTCTGCTGAAGCCTTCACTGCCACAAATCAACCACTGTGTTTCACCAACTGTTGTATGTCACCACTTATCAGTTCCCTGCCCGAGGAACTGCCTTTTCTACTCAAAATGCCTCTCCCACCAGAATAAGCACACTTTGTTATTAAACTGTACTTGTTCTTTGCCAAAAGTGCCTGAAATTCATCCATTTTTTTTAGCAGTCAGCATTTCTGACCAGGAGGAGTCATTTAACTGGGGGAAGCAAACAGGTTCTTCATTGCTGCTTGGAAAGATGTCGAAACAGTTTGGGAAACCGGGAGATGAAAGCTCCAGAAGTGCAAGATAGGATGATACCAGTTATTCTCCCTAACACGTCAGATGGGAGCGGTAAAAGCCATATATGGTCACAATTACCACATCCGTGCATATCCAGCAAAAGAAGGCTGAGATCATATTATAAAAATTAACCTGGGGGACATTACAGATGTTGCTTCTAATGGAATTTTATGATCAACAGCCCTATATTATAATATTTGAATAACTTTCAGAAAGATTTGTTCTTCCGGCAATGCTTAAATTTTTTCCTCCTCTAACCCAAACGAGTCTTTCAAAGAAAGTGCAAGGCAAAAGAAAAACTGACCTTTCAAGCTGTAGGAGTTGAAATCTTCACACTGATGCTGTTAAAGCTGATTTAAGTAATGCAAAACAATTATTTCCTAAATGCATATGTTAAAACGGTAAATTGATATATCAAAACCACAACCTGAATATAGCAATTTGTCTCTTTTTTTCTTTCTTCCTTCCCCTCCCTGTTGGAGTATATTCCACAGCTGCCTGTCAGATAATACACTGATTGCAACTTTCTTAATTTACAGAGCCTTTAAGTCTAATCTCATGAGCCAGCCTAAAGGGCTTCTTCATCCATTGAAATGCCAGAATAATTGAAATTGTCTTCAGCTGACAGTCAGGCAATAATGAATATTTTACTTCACTGATTGCATGTCAGGGTTGTATATAGCACTGCTAACAGACCTAATCCTATGAATCTCAAGGCAGGCTTCCCAGTGAGGCTTTTTTTTTTTTTATTTTGTTTCCTCTCTCCATGGACCAGTATGAGAAGGCTAAGACCAAGTGTTATGGTGAGTGGTATAGGGTGACCCTGTTGCTGTTTGAAAAATACTACTGTGGGTTTTCAACAGCACTCTGGAGGCAAATGACAGTCTGGGAAAGGTTTTATTTAAAGGTTTCCCTGAAGGGAAAAAGGAGAGGGAGGAGGAAATGCACAAGCAGTCAGTCAAAAAAGGGGTTGGGAGGAAATCTGTGGTATGGCATGAAAGAGGCTTCTGTGTGAACCCAATCTGAATAAACTCCTCAGATTTTCATTACAATCACACGTGGGCATTTCCTGACCCAAAGTCAGAGCCTGATCAATAGAGTATTAATGATATTGAGATCAACGGGGACAAAAAGGTTGATCATTGCTCCATTAAAGGACACAGAGCATGTTTGAGAGCAGAGAAATACGGGCAATATGGACAGAGAGGTTATTCTGAGTGTCTGGGTCTGCACATACCCACACTGCAGCAATGCAGATCAGGATATGCTCCGTACCAGAGATGCACCAGCCACACCCAACACCAGCATTTCCATAGGAAAAAAGCTCAAGCCCATGATCCACAACCACGTCATGTATGGGCAACTGGGAAGCCAAGGTACGAGGGCGTGTGGCAACTCATCCCACCAGAGAAATCGAGATACTCAGTTTGGGATCTCTCAATGCAGGAAAGACACTGAGGTGCTGGAGCATGTCCAGAGAAGGGAATGGAGGTGGGGAAGGGTCTGAAGCACAGGTCTGATGAAAAGCAGCTGAAGGAATTGGGATTCTTTAGCCTGGAGAAAGGGAGGTTCAGAGGGGACCTTCTCATGGTCTACAACTCCCTGGCAGGAGGGAGCAGCCACGCAGGAGTCGGTCGCTTCTCTGATGTTACAAGTGATAGGACAAGAAGAAACATCCTCAAATTGTGCCAGGGAGATTTAGATTGGCTATTAGGAAAAATTTCTTCACTGAAACCATGGTCAAGCATTAGAATAGGCTGCTTAAGGAAGTGGTGGGATCTTCGCCCTTGGAAGTGTTCAAAAAATATGTAGATGTGGTGCTGAGAGACATGGTTTAGTGGTGGGTTTGGCAGTGCTGCCTTAATGGTTGGACTTGATGTTCTTAGAGGTCTTTTCCAACCTAAACAATTCCATAAACCCCACAAACAGAGCATAAAAGTATTCCTCCTACCCCCTGTGCCATCTATGTCAACCCTTACAATGATAAAAGTATAGGAAAAAGGAAATGCTGTATTTTCCCCAAAAACACAGCAGTTTGTGGTTTGTGAATATCTTGAGCCATTAGTGATTTATTTGTTGTGAAGGATCTCCTTGGTTTTTTTCTCCTTTGATGTATCCTCTGAGATTCTGAATCGAAGGAAACATTTAGTATCCATGAAGCCCTGCAGCAAGGAACTCCTCCATTTCAGTGATTTTTCCCATGTTTTAGGATAAATCAGTTCTTGAGTCAGTAGTTGTTCTGTGATACCTGACCCTGAGACCACATTGCTGTCTTCTGCACATCTTGAAAAGATAAATGTCAATCAACAAGCCATGTGTACCCTGGATATTTGTCTCCAACAGAAAACATCTATTTTGGTATGGTTTTATTTCAAATATATATAAAGAGAATAAGGGAGTAAGAGAGTAAGATAGAGAATGGCTTGCTGGGGGAAAGGAGAAGGGACAAGAAAACACAACAGATACTCTTTGAGGAAAAATAACATGAAACCTGGGAGCAGCCTAATTTGGCAGCACAGCTTCTGCATCCTCAGTAGCCTGGAAGATTGGAAGCTCTGAGATTTGATGGTCAAACAGATTTGATGGTTTGGACCTGGCCACCCAAGGAACCACAGCACCCAAGGTGTCAAAGGCCAGTACAGGAGAGCAGAAGTCCCTGGATAATGCAGGGAAATTTCCAACAGCCCATATGCAGCACTAAGCAAGCTGGTTTGATGTCAGCACAGGAGGCTGGATAAGAGCCTCCTGAGGTCCCTTCCAACCCGAGTCATCCAATGGTCCCATGACCCAGGGAGGACCAAGGACATTTGGCTGCCAGGCAACCTGCCAGGTCAACATCCTTGGAGGCAAGGACCACTGGCAGGAAGCTACCGAGGGAAAATGGGCACCAGCTCTGGGAAAGTCATCACTGGGGAGGCACAAGGTCTGTTCAGAGAGGCCAGCCTTTCACTGACATGTCCTGCAGCCTTACCACCAGGGAACAATAAACCTCTCAGGAGCTCTTGCAGAGAATTCCCTCTTTCTTCAGGGCTTCTGTGGGACCAGCAGTTGGATCCGTCACTCCCACTCAGGCTCAAAACTGTGTCTAATCATATGCCTTCCTCCAGCCTCCATGCCCCAAGCATCTTCACACAGCTCTGGGGCCAGATGTTACACACGCAGCTCTGACGAGTTTGCCTGTTCAAATGCTACTGTGAACAGCCCACTTCAGCTGGAACAAACCCAGCCACAAATTTTTAACTTTAAGCTCAACTAGTCTTGAGATTATCGAGTTAGGGAATGCTTACTGCTCATCCCACTGATCCCAGCAAGGCAATAGCTTCCAGTGGCGTCAATGACAGCAACTTAAGAGCAAAGCAGTAACTAGATGGACATATGTAGCCAAGCCCCTAAGTCTGTGGATTAGTTTTTCTGAGCTGGAAATTGGGCAAGAACCGGCTCTGGAATTTGTCCAACAAATAGGATTTGAGCAAAAAAAGCAACTTGCTAGCCCACTGTTGACACCACTAAGTACCCAGCTGCTCCTGTAAGGCCCGAGTCTCCACTCGGCCTCTAAGCACGGAGCTGAGCCCATCCTTGCAACAATCTCCTGTGAACATTTGCATCAGGGACAAAGAGTGCAAGTTGATCCCAGCCTGTGTTTGACAACACTTTCTTCAGCTGCGCCCTGCCAGGGGTCCCAGGAGCTGCAATCCTTCCTTCCCAGTGCAGCCCTGCTCTGAAAGGGGAGAGAGAACAAAACAGGCTCTGTGAGATGCACGGGGAAGGGAGGCACTTTCACAGCTAATGCCAAGACACAGGTTTGGGGTAGCAGAGATGGAGTGGTAGGAGCTTTCTTGTTTCTGGAACATCCTGGAAGACCCTGTTTCACTACCTCTGCCAGTGGCTTGGAAAGGAATACAGGAAGGGGCAAGATCTGTTCTCCAGGTAGCCACTCAGATTCCTTGTTGGAAAAAGGGATACAAGACATTGGGGAAACCAAGGTAATTGAATAGTTGGGAATGTATAAACCTTCTCTAAGAACTCCTTGCTTATAGAGCCCATGGAGTGGAATTACATCTATAACAAATTGTTTACTGATAAAATCTGCCTTTGATCAGGTCTGAAAGAAGGATCCCAGTTCTTTTCTGTTCTTCACTGACTTTACACCAGTGCTTAAATTTAGAAAGTTTCCTTGATAATTAAGAGTTATAGGAGGAAGCTGAGGATGTAATGAAAGTCTTGATTATTATTAAACCATGACAATAGCAAAATCTATTGGTATTCAGCACCCATAATACAGGGTGCTGCACCAAGGCAAAATATGCTGTAGTCTGATGCTGACTTCTGCCAGTGCCTTTTTTGTTGACCAGACCTAAGCTCCGAAATTAGCTTTATTTCCAATAAGAATAAAGGACAGGGGCAACTCCACCCAAAAGAAAATAATTCTTCCCTCCTGCAAATTAGGCAGCTGGACCCCTCAGGGAAACAGTTCCTTCACATGCCAAGTAGCTCCTGTCTGAGCCTTCCTTTACCTTCTTGATCTGGGAACCAGCCCATCTAACACCTCGCCATTCCCCAGCCCCTACCTTTCCCCAGGCCTTGTTCCCATTACTTTTACCTATTTATCCTCACAAATGGGGTCAACTGGCTTCATGGGCCCTGGAACAGCCCCCACCTTCTGCTGCAGCGAGATTATAATTAACTTCACAAAATACAGAGGGGAAGCAGAGACAAGAAGGGATTTACCCCAGGTCCCCAGCACAGCCAAGAATGCAGCCCCTGGGTTGCAGCCCTGTGTACCCTCCACCTTTACTACTGGCTTGTTCTCTCCCACCTCGTTTGCCCTCATCTGGGGCTGCACTCCTGGGCATCCCCTGTTTCACATCTCCGTATTATTAAGAGTAATAAAGAGATGGCAGTACAACCCAAAAAGCTGTGGTCAAGTCGTTCTGGCTCTTTGAATGGGCTCTCCAGTTCTCTGTCATGTAACAACACTGGAACACGCAGGAAGAGGTTGCTCCACACAGCTCTAAAAGCTGCCAAGACATCTCTGTAGCCTGACTGTCAGAATAAAAGGTTGTAATTAACAACCTGGCCTGTCATCTCCTTACTGGACTCAGTTCAAGCCAACCAGTGCTTAGGGACCTTGGGGTTCTTATGGAATGAGACCATGATTGCTATTCAAGGCCATAGCCTGTGACTCTGAACAGCCGGATGGTCAAAACTGAACATAAATATGATAGGAATCCCTAAACACAAAACACAGTGTGTGCTCGCCTTCTTAATGGATTTGCCTTTCCCTCAGATTTTGATTTGTAAAACTCCATTTAAAAAATATTCAGAAAGTGCTGGAGGTGCTTGACATACACTTAAAAGCTCCAGGCCAGGCCCTGCAGCTGATATAAATCACTGTCAGCTCCAGCAGCTTCCATGACTCAGGCCCAGCCTCAGGATGCAAAGAGAGTTAGAGAGAATAAATCAGTGTATTTATCTGTACGTCCCCTTCTCCTTAAACCCAAACACACTTGAACTGATGGATTGGGCCTTTCATATCCCTACATTATTGTGTCTCAATTGCATACATTTGTGCTCTCTCCACTGTATAATACATACAAATAATGAACAGCTGTAGGAATGCAAATATAGGTGGCACACGTGTGTGTAGTCATCTGTGCACACACACACATGCTATCTGTAGCCAGCAGCTCAGCCCAGTAGGTCTGTTGACCCTGCACTCCAGAGGAGGATTTGATTTATTCCTGGGGGGAAAAAAAATCCTCCTTTTATTTATTTTCATATTAATAATGATGAAAAAAGTTCCAGCACACCATTTCTAATACAATTAAGTATATTCAAGATCACAAAGTACTATTACAATAAGCAGAAAATATATATCTAAAGAACGCACTTTAATCCAACAAGTACAGTGCTAAGGCAGGAATTAATGCATTGTCTGTGCCATTGTGGCTCAGTATTAAGAGCTATACCCTGCTAGAGGAGGAGAGAACAACAACTGAGTATCTGTCTGACATTACCCCTCCCCAGGTCCTCCAGGATGTGACACCAACTGCATGATGTTCAGAGATTTTGCACCACAGGGTCCAGTTATTCATCTCCAAGAGCTTCTAAGCCTGATTCACGGCCAATTTTCTTTCTACCTAAGGTCTGTGCACCTTGAATCTCATAGACTTTGCTCCAGGGAGCAAGGAGAGGTGGTGGAGGGGTCACAGGACACAGCTGAGGTGCAGGTTACTAGGTTACTAGTTACTCGGATGGCAAAATGTACAGACTCACAAAAGAGATGAAAGAGCCAAACCAACACTCAGCTGGGACTCTTTAGCACACTTCAGCTTTGCTGGACCCCAGAGCCAGGGCAGGCATTTCAACAAGACCTAAAGTACGTGGGTAGGCACTTATCTACGGGAAACATGAGCAGAAAAAGGGCAATGGCTCTCATATGAAAAAGGTCTGGTTCATTGCAGGACCAAATGAGAAAGAAGGGATCCAGATGCAAAGGAGGAGCAGAGTCTGTGGTCCGGAGGAAAAGAGTCCTGAATGCATGGGAGAACTCTGACTGGATATATATAAAAATATGTTTTCTTTGTGCTGCATAAAGTAACAAGTGTTGTGTTCCCCAGGGCCCTCTGAAAAGCTGTCTCATCCATTTCCTTCCGGAGCCTCGTGTTTCTGGGTTTGCTGTAGGCCAAGATGTCTCTGTTGATAAAACATAGAGGATGGTCCCAGTTTTGGGAAGGGTTAAGGGCTCATGATCTTGGATATGTGTCAGTATTCAGAAAAATAAAGTATTTTCCGTCCATGAGCAAAAAAAATGGCCTAAATAGACCCCAAAGCCTTGTTTTGGGAAGATGCTTTCTAGAGGTGCAGCAGGGCCTGATTGGCATCATTTACATGTGATCAGTCTCTTCCCTACTTCAGCATAAAGTTGGACAGTAGCTCATCTTTGGCCTTTCTGTCCCACTATAGCCCCTCTCACACCCCACACTGAGTAAAAAGTGCTCTTCAGTTATCACAGATCTATTTTTAAAGTTGCAAAATCACCAAAAAATCTCAGTGCCAATTTGCACTCCTGACAAAACTCATCACACTGAGCAATTCCTCAGTTTGAGTTCACATTGCTGATTTAAATGATGTCAGTCCTTATTCTCCCATTCATAACTGAGAGTAGAATTGGGCCCTGGACTTAAAACTGGAGCAATCAGTGGGAGGCACAGCAACTGCAAATACATCCGAGCAAAATTTTTAAAATGCAAATCAGCATTCCCATAAGCCACTGCCATGGTCTTTGGGGTAGATACGCGTTTAGGTGATTTAAAAAACGATCATTATTTACCCAGTAAGCTGTGGCAACTCCTTCAGCAGCTGCCATGCTCGACTGACTTAATACATATTTAGAGTATGCAGAGTAAGAGTGGGCAATGCAAAACAGAGCTGAAACATCTCAGTATTAGATACCTCGGGGGGTGTTTCTCCATATGCCAAATAAGACAATATTGTGGATTAGTCACTTGCCAAATTCCTTTTCTTTTTTTTTTCCTCCTTCTTCTTTTTTTTTTTTCCTAATTTTTTAATCCAAGCTGCTTAAATTAAATAAGAGCCAAAAAATATTAGCATCTTCATCCAGGAGAGACATCTTTGCATCAGCAATTAGATTTCTTTCTAGAACAATGCATTGCTCCATTATTGTGTTGGAGGGCAGGATGAAACGAAGCCTCACACCTGACATTTCAATGTGTCAAATTTCAGGACAAAGGAACTCTTTGCTTTCAAACTCTAACCCTTCCAGGGGCAGAAGCCCCTCCCAGAACCAATATTAAGTTCCAGCAGAAGAGCTGGCAGTGGCAGCCACTGCAATGTCATGCCTGGTGCTTAGCAAGGAGGCTCCAAACCTTCCTTCCTTTTGATTGCTCCTTATGTAGGACGAATCCAGATTAAAGGCTAATTTCTTTTCGACTTTGCTGGGTTTGGAGCCTGTCTCTTACCCGGGCTTTGTTGTGCAGTGAGGTAGAGTGTAATTTTCTGACTCTTCCCAACTCCTTAGTTTGAGACAATAATCCACTCTGTCTCCTCTTAATTAAAGTAAATAACCCAGGCTCACAATAGCAGTTCAGAAAAGGGCCTTAAGTCTCGTCATTCCCTCGGTGCAAGGAGCTAATTGATTTTCAAATGATAATGGTGTTTACATTAGAAAGCCCCCATCCCTCCCTCCCCCTTCCTTTTCTCTTCTTAAACCTTCTTCATCTCATGAATATCAAATGGACAATGTCCCTCCATTGTGGCTGCCACCTCCTAATGTACCTGGTGTCACTCCAAAATGCTTAACCAGCTAATGGAGTGATTTCTGATTTGCCTGCCCACCTCTCCTGCCCTGTTTGTTATCCACACACCGAGGACATGAAGGAATGTCCCTTATTTTGCCTTCCTCACCCCATTGTCCCAGGACACAGAGGCCGCAGTTACAGGCCTGGAGGCAGGACTAGTTTTCGGTTGGGTGGAATTTTAAGGGTGAATGGGAAAGGTCACTTCAATCAGAAGATGGAAATATATGAAAACGGGAGAGCGCCGCAAACGCAGCAGAAAGAGGAAAACAAAGTAAAACCTGCAACTGTGCCAGCTGAAGTGCAAATGAGGATGCCCAAAAAGACCGAACAGGATGTGAAAAGCATTAGTTTCACAGTAATTTAGAAAAACGTCCAGCTCCAACTTCATAAATCCAGAATGTAAATATATGCTGCCTATCTAATGTGTCTGTGCAAAGAGATGCAAAAAAGAGAAAGTACATCAAACAACTATAACTCAGATCTCCAAGTCAAGCGTCCAACACTTTTTAAATTCCGGGATTAAAGCTGCTATTCTGCACACATCCACTCTGCAAAAGGAATGCAAATACACCCTCACTTCTTTCTCTTCCTATAAGGCCTTAATCTGTGCAGAGGCTGGACAGAGCTCCTGTAATCACAAGATCTTTGGGATTTTACTTTCTTCCTTGTGTGATGCATGACCCTCAAGACAAATGTTTTTGCATGTCAGCACAGTTTTGCCCCAAGACAGAATGATTCATTTCCACACAGTCCTTTCCTCATTGCCCATCACCTTAACACCTGAAGGCGCTGCAAATATTTATGCCTTTCTCTCTGTAACACCTCTGTGTGTTGAGAGGGTTTTCTTGGTCTCATTTCTTCAGAGATTGAAGTACAGGAGAGTTAAGGAGACAAGAAGTTGCTAATTTTGGGTACCCACCCTGTGGCAAGGAGAAAGCTGCTTTCCAGCATCTTTTCTAAGGACAAAACCGAGCTCTTTGGTGAAACAGCTCAGCATCTCCACGTTCCCTCCAAGGTGGGAAACTCACAACTGACCATTTGTACCAAACCAACACGAAATTATTTGGTTAAAAACATTTTTCAAAAGCAGAGCCAGAATCCACTTCTGCAGTGCAAGAGCCCCCAGTACCCAGAGGGGCTGTGAGTTAAACCCTCCGCCCAGGGGCTGTGACGGGGTCTCCACTGCCTTGAACCCCTATCACTCCTGCAACAGGTCCCTCCCACGTGATAAAGAATACAGTCTGTGGGCAGGAACGTCTATTATATCTGTTGGGATTCCACTAGAATGCGTTTATCCCAGGGAACTGAATCACAGAGGCAGAGGGAACATTACTTCCCAGCTAGGGGAATCAAATTTTTCATTTAATGTTTCATTTAATGGGATTTTTTTTATCATTCTAACCATTTTTTCTACCTGGAATACAGACTCTTTTGTTGGGTTTTTTTTTCAGCCCACAGATTAAATTCAAAAATTGGCTAACTTTGAAATATTTAAATTTTGTATCAACCCCAAACCTTCACAAAAGATTATGTAAAAAAATGGAATGTCACTTTGGAAAGAAAAAAGGAAATTTTAAAAAAAATTATTTTCTTCTTCAAATAATAGAATGGGATATTTTTCCATTGCTTAAGTACTTTTCTTTTAGCACAGTTTTACAAAATATGGATTTCAGTGAAACACATTTTTTTGTTGTTGTTGTTAAAAAAGTTAACAACAACCTTTAAATCATCTACATTTTCAGGTTGCAGTGGTAGGCCCACTCCTAACTTAGCCATGTTATTTTAAGACAGGGCAGGGTTTGTGTGTGTGTGCATGTGTTATTATATATACATACAGATGTAGGTTAAACAAGTAAAACACTTTGTGTGTATATATTTGTAAATATACACACATATACATGCATGTTCTACTTAAAATGACTTAATGACAAATGTTGTTATTTGGGCATTAGATTAAAGGCTTAGAGCTCCCTAAGACTAACTGGCTCTTTAAGTGGCTTGGGATGAAATACGACATCCCCTGGAGCATCTCAGTCAAGACCAGTTGTTATTAGTCATTGAACAGCCTGGCTGTGAGAGACACAATCACATGCATCCCTCTCCCTCCCTCTTTCCTTCCCAAGCTCTTTCTTCTGGTTATTACTTTCCCTGTTGTATTAAAGACTCATCATAGTTATAAGCTCCATCTCGTAGCTCTCCTTGATCAGGAGGTAGGAACACAGGTTCAGCTCCTGCCTTTGACACAGCCTGCGTGACCTTGGGCAACTCACTTAATATCCCCGGGTCCCTGTGCTCTGCCTGTGAAATAGGGAGAATAAGTTCCTTTTTCCCACTCTTAATTCCATCCATTAAAAATGCAAAATCTTCAAAGCTGAAACTGTGCGTTAATGTATGTTTCCCCAACCTAGCGTGATAAGGTTTGGATCTTAATTGGGCCCTGCAGGTTATGCCACAGTACTAATAATGACACTAATTATTTGGAGTGCATGATTGTTGTTTTTTTAATAGGCACTACGTGTTTTTTACAAAGTGGGAGCTGCAGTGACAGGATCAGGCTGGGGCAGTATTTTTTGCTGCTGCAGAGAAATTCAGGACACTGAGATGTCTGACCTCCAGAAAATAAAAATAAAATCATCTTCCGGCACAGAGGAAGTGTGAAACAGGCAAAGATGGGTCTGTGTAGAGAATGTAGAGAGAGTTTTGGCTGCTGTTTTATCTGATGAGCAAAAAAGGAGGCAGAGGACATTCCCCCTAGCAGCACTGCTTAGCAGAGTGATGGACACTGAAGTGACAAGCCACCACTGCTGTTTGCCTGAGCCTTATTTATTTCTGGTGTTGCCTGTTCCGTTGAGAATCCAACCCAATCTGGAGCCTCTTCCTTTCTCATCCCATCTGTGACACTGATTTAGTCTCTGGCCTTAGGCAAATCACTTAACCTTCCCCTGCCTTGTAAAACAGAGATGATCCTATACACTCCATCAGTCCTGCACTGATTAATGCATTAAATCCTAATATACCTTCTACCACAGAGCATGGTGTTACCATCTATACACAGAATTTATAAATGTGTACATCTGCCTATTTATCACATTTTTCTAAATCTACTTTCCCTCTCTCTCCAAAAACACCAGTAAAATCTAAGGGGATTTATAATCTCACTGCAACACCAAATTTGCAGTTGTCCCTCGCAGGAACGTTGATCCTATCTCCAGCAGACAGCCGTGTCTTCCAGCCACTACCTCTGTCACTCCCACCACTGCAGTTCCAGCTGCCAGAGGACAAGATTTCTTCAAAGGGAATCTAAAGGATCTGGGTTTCATTTATATAAAGGATTTGCTTATAACTGATACATTATGGGATACAGAAGTCATTTATAGCTTATCCTTGTGGTTCATCCCTATGCGCTTTTAAGCGTTGAGACATGAGAGAATTGCTCGACATTCTCCTACACCAAAGCTGCTCTTTTTAATGTCATAGAATAAGGTAAAGCAAGGGGTCACTTCCTCAGATAGGGCACATTTGCCTACCTCTTTTGAAGTCACAGAAAAGTCGTAGAAGATCGTCCTGTCTGAAGTCAGCCTAACTCCACCAAACTGCCCCAGGTGCAGAGCAGGCACTTTCCAGGGCACTGTGAAGGCACAGAATCACCCATGGCTTCATCACCTGGGAATAAACCAGGCAAGCAGGACATTGCCACTGGATATACCCAAGGTATTAACCTCTTTTTTTTATAAAACAGTCCCAAAAAAGAGGAAATTTCAACATATAGACACACTGGAGGATGTTAAGCCTGCTTGTATAAATGTAGTCTCCTGAAGATGTCTACATCAGTGATTGCTGGAGGCACAGACACTTTATTTTTCTATAAGCAGTTTATTCTTCTCTTTAAACATTTACTCTTGACTGCTGCTGGAAACAGTGCTGGACCAGCAGGGCCCTCTGGCTTGAACTAATGTAGCCACTGTCACACACTTTGTGTTTAAAACCACATTAGCTAACATGGTTTTTTATGATACCAACCCTGATGTGAAAATATTGCAAGTCCTTTTAGAATGTATTAACTGGGATCTAATATTTTTAACTTCTCCGAGTCATTTACCCCCAAAAGGATTCATCTCGCCTTTATTTAGATTCTGAGATGTACTTATTCACATAGCTGAGAGGCATCTCCAGCTCCAACAGCCCTGGTGAGAAATGGGCCTATTTAAGAGGCAATTCCTCTGCAGATCATGGAACCAGAGAATATCCTGATGTCTTTTTCAGCATGATGCTTTACAAAGGGTGAGCAGCTCAGACACGGCCATCACAGGGTGGGGGGCAGGCAAACCCTACCCCAAGTGTCACCCCCTTTGGGAGAGCTACAGAAGCCTGTGTTGGACCACCCTCCCCTTCGTGTGTCCTCCTGTCATCCATGCCCAGACCAAGGGCAGATCTGCAGACCAAAATATTGAATGTATTCAAACTCCCCTCCTCCAAACAGCCTTGGTGTTTAGGTAGAGCACAACCCAACCTGTACACAAATAACACCGGCTGAAGGCAAATCTGGACACAGTCTGGGGCTTCCATCAGTCCTCCACCCATCACTGGAAAGCCGGGATGATTTCTCTCCTTGAATCCCATTAGAAGCACTGTGTGTCTGTGCTAAGGATCACCTGAGCTATTTCCTTATCTGCTTTTAGATGAGGATGCCACTGTGGGTTGTTAGAAGTGTCAGACTGTGCTCAACTGACCCAGACATAGCCGGGAGCAAGGAGAAAAGCCAGCTGACCCTCTGCCCAAGCAGGGAGCCAAGAAAAAGAGCGTGAGAGATGTATTTACTTACACACTTACTGATGCAGTGGAGAGCGGCGCTGCTCGGAGCTGGACCTCACCCATCACAAACAGTCCCACCAAACAAAACCCTTCTCCCAGCCCCCTAGCAATGGAGAGGGGGGAGGCTGGATGGAGGGAATGCAGCAAACAGGAGGGAGAGGGAAAGGCAGAGACCCTGCCAAGGACGGACGAAGAGGACGGGAAAACCACAGAAAAATATGGGAAGAGGGGGGTGAGTGGGATAACAGCAAGAAGCAAACATTGGCCTCGGCGATTTTAAGAGACAGAGGAACTCAGAAGTAATTTTCATAAACTTTTAAATATAGCTTTAAATATTAGTAAAGCTTAAGCCAGTGCACACAAAGGCAAGTTCCCTTTGAAAGAGTTCCAGAAAACCATGAAATGCTGTTGATAAGACTGTGCCAATTTGTAAAGCCTGCCACAATCTCTGGCTCACGTTTTCTGCCTCTCTCTCTCTCCAATTCTCTCTTTTTCTCTCCTCTATTTTTCTCATTCTTTCTCTCCTTCCAAAAGCTCACTGTGCTTTGTGAGTCAGAGGAGCTGCAATGACAACAACAAACAACAGCACAAATCTTTATTTCTGTAGCTGGAGCATCTTCTCTGCAAGGCGGAGAAGGAGTGTAGTGTCTGTATTTGATTGATTCAGTAAAAATAATGTCAAAGTGGCATTTGCAGAGGCTGATAAAAGATTCTGATGGAAAGTGCCCAGTGGGGATAATGTAAGTAAACTCAACCCAGGGTTTCTTGGCTTTTATTAGCAAATTGTATTCAGCCTTAATTATAGGTTTGCCAGGGCCTGACACTTGTCAGTGTATTTACATGGAAAGATTGAAACGTTGATAAGGGTCTTTTTAAACAGAAGGGAAAATAAGTTCATCGTGGGGGGGATGGGAGAAGTGCCCCAGAAGGGGTTTTTGACAGGTTCCCTGTGTCATTATCAACTTCTGAAGATTTTTCTTTTTTCTGTGTGGCGCATTACCTAGAAGATGCAGCTGGGAAGAAGGTTTCAGTGTGCACGGTGCTTTGGAATAAAAATACCTACTACAGGAGAACATGAGCAACCCAGTCTAGTGGAAGGTGTCCCTGCCCATGGTAGGGGGGTTGGAACTGGATGATCTTTAAAGTCCCTTCCAACCCAAACCATTCAGTGATCCTATGATTCTATGCATATAACTGAATATTCAATCAAAAGGATGGAGCGACACGGGCTCAAGGTTACAGAACAGGGCACTGTCACATCAGCTGCCTCACTCCCAGTTTAGAGTTTTTCTGCCAGACAAGTCCTCAGCTCACATCCCTCCTCCACAATCTCCTGGGAAATTTTACTTCTGCTTTTACACCTCCTCTGCTGTGTTTCAGTCCCAGCATCAGGTTGGTTCCTGTTCGCTCTGATCACCCAAGTGATAAAGCATGGAAAATGAAAAACAGATTAAAAATGTATTAAAATCCAATATAAGAAAGGCATTAACAAGAGGTGATTAAACTGAAGCTTGATCTTTCTGTGATATGAGTTCCCATAATCTCCCTCTCCTGGGTGGGGTGGTGGGGTGTGCCGCAGACTGGGAATTCTTTCGTGAAACTTTGATTTTGTCAGCTCCTGGAAGCCGACCCTGCCCATGGCCCAAGGTCCATTTAAGCAAGTTGGTGGGCTTCAACTATTGCTAGAGAAACCACTCAAGGTGATCAAAGAGTTTCAGTTCAGTAAGTTCAAAGACCAGGTTTGTGATTTTCTCTTGGACCTGACTCTTTGGTGAAAAAGTATTACGCAGAAAAATAAAATCATTTGTTCAAACAAGAGAGCTGGACACACAGGAAATATTTTTAATTATGTGAAGCAAAAATCCAACCTAACCTTTTTGGTTTTTTTTTTTGTTTGTTTGTTTGTTTGGGGTTTTTTTACTTTTTGAAAATTTTGTTTGAATTTGATTTCATCCCTTTCTGAGAGCAGACTGTACCTTTAGTCCAACAATTGCAGCATTTCTATGAGATGAACAGCCTCTCACAGCCAGCTTAAACATTAATCCTGGAATTAATTTTGGTTGCATGCAGCTACAGCCTGAACAAGTCAGTTCATCTGCAGCAGCACCTCGGCACCCAGACCACACATGATGTGCTGGACCAGGCTAAGGGGGATTAGAGCATATCCATCCCTCCTCACAAGAGCAAATCCTCTCCTATTATGCCACAGTGACAACAGCTAAGTAAAATCTGTTCACACAGAGGTCAAAATTTTTCCTATTTTATGCCATTTTTGCTTTTCCAAAGGGATCCTGAACAAGCATGGAGAAGATGACACTGCAGGGTACACAAGCTCCTGCTGGTCCTT
Organism: Daphoenositta chrysoptera; assembly: GCA_013397915.1. Lineage (NCBI taxonomy): Eukaryota > Metazoa > Chordata > Aves > Passeriformes > Daphoenositta > Daphoenositta chrysoptera. The sequence goes on along the minus strand of VZRO01003285.1, from coordinate 537,108 downwards.
ATTACAGAGGCAAAGCTGGGAGGGGCAAAAAGGTGTTAAACTGACCCATGTCTGGGGAGAGGAGAGGAGAGGAGAGGAGAGGAGAGGA
>VZRO01003285.1:504929-536897 GCA_013397915.1 Daphoenositta chrysoptera | reverse complement strand
GGAGATCTTAGAGCAGCACCCACAGTACCCAAAGGGGCTCCACAAGAGCTGAAGAGGAACTTTTAATAAGGGCATGGAGTGGTAGGACAAAAAGGAATGGCCTAAAACTAAAAGAGTGCAGTTCGGATTAGAAGTAAAAAATAATATCTTCACTATGTGGGTGGTGAGATACTGGAAGAGGTTTCCCAGAGAAGCTGTGGATGTCCCATCCCTGGAAGGGTTCAAGGCCAGGTTGGGTGGGGATTGGAGCAACCTGGTCTAGTGGAAGGTGTCCCTGCCCATGGCAGCGGGTGATATGAGATGATCCTTAAGGTCTCTTCCAACCCAAACCATCCTAGGGTTCTATGACAACAAAAGAGACAAGGTGCAGGAGAGACCTTGCCAGAGGACCAGTAAGAGCCGTGCCAGCAGCCAGTGATGTCCCAGCCCCTTGCCCACCACAGTGCCCAACACGTCACGCAGCCACACTGCTCAACCTCGCCCTGTGCCCAGGCAGGCTGGCCCAGCCCCATTTGTCACGTAATCACCAACACTGCCCCACAAAGACGTCTGAGGCAGCCACTTCCCCACCCTGCATCACATGAGACTTCACACAATGGGTCAGGAGAAAGCACAGGAGCCTACCCTTTGCCTGGGGCTCCCAGCTGTAATGCATAAGATAATTATAAGGCTCCTTTCACACAATGTGGAAATCTGGGGTGCATCTGTATCCCTCCTCTCCTCTGGGGCAAATGCAGCAGCCTTTTGACAGCCAGCAGCAACCCTCCCAGAAGATCACAAGCCCTCCAGAGAGGAACATTTTGTACCCATGGTGAGAGCTGTGTGTGGCACAGCGCAACAGCACAAGGCACAACCTGTGATCAGAGCTGCAAAAGTCAAAGATCCTTTTTAATCCCCAGAGAGTATGTGCCAGATGCATTGGGCCTGGTTTTTGCTGTCTCCTAAACAGCTACACAGACTTGTCCCAAAGGCAGGCTCAGCTCCATGTTCGTAATAAGCCACCACTCCCTTCCATAACCTCCTCCTCACGTAAAGACTTTTTATACCTTCAGTAACAGCCAACACTGGAACGGGCCCAGCTCCTCACCTGGGCTCGATGCGTGAGACTCTGACCTTGGGTGGTGTGGTGGTGATTTACACCAGTAAAAATCCAACACAGGCTTTGACCACTGCAGTGTCCCTATCACCTCTAGATTCCTGCAACTTGCAGGATATTAAAGGCCAGAACAGCTAGGCACATTAGACATGTGAGGACATCTTCAGTGCATGTTGGGTGTGATGCCTCCGTCAAAGCAGCTGAGCTTGGCATGAAATGATGAACTGCTCAGACTCCACACAGTGAACTCGAGGCATTTACATGACCAAAGCTATCTCCATCCAACTGTTCCTCCAGCCCTATCTGTCTCCTCTGTTGCCTAAGCAGGAGGTGAGGGACTAAGCCTTGGATTTAGCTGTACTCATAGCATTATGCAATGGGTCTTTGTCATGCAGATAGGACAAAGGGACTTGATTTTTAATCCCCGTGGATTGAATTTCTCCTCTCTGCTGAGGCACTGCCTTTAATCCTCACCTCTTTCCCATAACACACAGACAACAGCCACAGAAAGTTGGAAAAGAGAAGTTATTACTGGATAGAGAAGCTCATGGAAATGGTGCCTGAGGTAGAACATCTTGTGTTTGAAGGGACCCTAAGGATCATCTAATTTCAAACCCCCTGCCATGGGCAGGGACACGTTCCAGTACACAAGGTTGCTCCGAGCCCCGTCCAACATTTCCAGGGATGGGACATCCACAGCTTCTCTGGGAAACCTGTTCCGTTGCCTCAGATGACCTGATTATTTCAATATGTGGGGGCAAAATATTTATGAGGGACTTTAGGAGAATTGCATGAAAAGCGCTGTAAAAGGGCATTGAACATTTAGATCTCCTCTGCTATCTCAGCAATGGCCACATTTCTAAAACAGGACATTTTGTTGTGCTTGCTATGGAAAATACTGAATTCCCATTGTGCGGTCTGAGGGGCGATGGTCTTCACCCAAGCAATAGCTGTTCTAGGAAAAGGTCTCTCCCTTCCCCCTTCAAAGTCGCCTTTTCTATGAGTTCTGGAGATTGTATCAGTTACACCCTATGCTATTTTGGTGTGTGTATTTGGTTTGGACTTTGCTCAAATATTTACCTAAGATCGGGAATGCAAAAGGAAGACAAGGTTCAATGAACTACAACTCCTTTTCTTAAGAGAATTGCTCACTGCTCTGTTTTCTTTATTTTTCTGTTCCTTTCCTTCCCTCACTTACTTCCTTCCTTTCTTCCTTTCTTCCTTCCTTCCTGCAAAAAATCTATGGAAAAACTCCTTAGTGATGCTGTAAATCTAGATATTTGGTTCTCTGATTGCTATCTATGGATGCCCAGATGACCATTTCTTATTGTGAGTTCCTCCTCCCATTTTTCTATAAGCAACAGAGCAAAGAACCTAGGGATTTTGTTAGATTCAATATTTCACAGGCCCACACGGGGGAATTTACAGCTTCAGGTAATAAAGTAAAAATGCAGGGAGTGCAATCACTGCAGCCAAGAGGACACCCTGCAGCAGGCACAGCTGAGTCACTCTTCAAAGTTCGTTTTTATATAAAAATGAATGTCAGACTCTGAATTCAGACCCCGACCACTCTGAACACCTCGAGTCTGAGCCTGTGTTAAACCAAGACTTGCTTCATGGCTTAAGTTTAATCAGCAGCACACATCCATAATACAGAGTTAATGGGCACGAATAATTTCACTTCTCCTGTAGAAACGTCACATGAGGACACTTTAATCAAATGATCAGAGGTCTTTTTCCAGGATGGACCCAAGACCACACACAGATGGGGTATGAAGGCATCCTGAACAGCTCTCTGTGCTGCATTGCATACAGGCATCTTGACCCCTCAGAGCTAGGTGAGAGAGGGCTGGCAGTTTGCTCTCTGACTTATTTCCTGAGATACAAAATAAATGTAGACAAAAAAAGCAGTAACAAAGGCCCGGCAGCTATCCAAAAATCCAACTCTGACCCTGCTATTTAATCACAAGCCATAGCAGAGAGAGGAATGATGACTTTCTCCCAACCAGTAGCTTTCCCATTTCTTTCTCAAAACATCTACAAAGTGGAGAAAAGATTCAAGTTGTCTCGTTCCAAGCATTTCTTTTCTGCAGCGTCAAGCAGTAAGATATGCCTGAACCACTGGTGCTTCCACTAGCAGAACGTGTTTCCATGAAATACAGGTTTCTGAGCCCAAAATTCCTTTCTGCAACATGAAACATTCCAGTCTCATGTTAAGGTATGCAGCAAACTGAGATGCAAAGGAGCATGCCAGGATTAGCACAGAGTTTAAGGTGCAGAGGTCATCAGTGCTTAACAATAACTTTCTCGCAAAAGTCAACAGGGAAAAGTGGGTTGTGAAATAGAAGTAGGAACAGGTCATAAAAACTCAGAATTATTTGTGCTTCTCTAGTCACCAGCACCAGAAGGACAACATCTGACGGGAGTGCTCCTATAAAGAATATTCCATTGTATTATTGATCAGGTTTACAGTATTGGTGCAGCTTTATAGGTGCTTGTTTGCTGAAAAAGTGCCTGCCTGGAGGCATGTGATGTATGATTAAGTCTCACTCTAGATGTATAACAAAGGCCACCCACACCCTCTCAGACCCCAGCAGGTTTTCAGTGACCCCACTGAAGTCTAAAATGGCTGGACATGTCTTTTCCTCAGCCCACTGTGTGGTCACTGGCTACAAAATTTGGTCCCCAGCAATAACACTGCATATACCTTATAAAGTTTTAGTGATAATTTGAATTATCCTAATCAGTTCAGATAATACCCCAATATACAGTTATTCCATTATTAATCTTCATTTCACTATAATCATACTTAATTTCTCAGAATGCATTTGTTATGCAATAGAATTTGGCTCAGTAGTTTATGTTAACAGATTTTAACCTATTGGAAATCATTACCTTCTCAACTGGATTATTTGTCAGTTAGGTTCGATTTGGCACCTGGGTCAATTGGTATTTTCTGTGTTGTCTAAGAACATGATTATGTGAAAATTAAGGGAAAGAAAGAAAGATAAAAGCAATGAGGAAGCCATAAATGCATATGTTGTCACTCCGTTTCAGGTGCTTTTGCCCAGCTATAGCTATAGCATAAACCCTTTTTTTTTCTTTTCTTTTTTTCTGTGCTAACAAAATCCACTGAGATATTCCATATAATCAAGCCCAGGACCAGTTTCTCCCATCTAAGGCACTATGAGGATCACCTAATTTAAGCAGGTAGTTGCTCTTGAGGTAAGATAGTGATAACCATAGAGCAATTCAGATATGAGATAACATGAATTGCCCTTAGCAGGTGACTATTGAACTCTGTTGACTATAAAGAAAACACTTCATAATGAAGTGACCATGCATCATGCTGCTAATTTCAGCTCCTCTAGTAAGAACCTGAAGTCTGAGGAAGCTTATTTGGGTCTAGAATAACAAACAGGCAATTTTGACAAGGGCTGCTGTGCTGTGTGAACCCATCTCCAGCAAAGCACTCTGCAGTTTGATACTGGCTTTATGTAATATACAAACATTAGCTGTCCTTTGGAGACAGTCAGACCAGAGCCCCACCAGACAGACATTCACCCTCAATGGTGATGCACAAGTGGGCTGAAGCAGAGAAGGTAATAAATACATAAAGGCATGATCAGTTCTAGATATTTGGGAATAGTAGCTGCTGAGCCACTCACTGGCAATTGAAGGATTTAATGATGTCTTGCCACTAACCTGGGAAATGAGCTTGGGCCAGACAGAAATCAAACACAGGGAGGTTCCCATCCCAAACTGCAAAGATTATTGGTTCCATCGAGAGGGACAGATTTCAACACGCACTCAAGCTCTATTTCTAATTCTGAAATCTTTGCTCTTACAACACCTCTTTTCAAATCAGCAAACCTTTTGCCTGGATACTAACTTCAGCCTTCCACCGTCTATTCTGCAGGTTCAAAACACCAAAGAAAGGGAATTCCCCTATCCCTTCAGTGGACAACAGAAATGAATGTCAAACTTTAATCTTTCTGCCATCCTCAGCTTCAGACTGAGGACATGGTGAAATTTGGAGACAAAAATGTGTCTGTATTCCAGTGGCTTATTGCTTCTGCCAGATGACTATTCTGCATTTGGCTACAGAGCACACACACACACACACACATACACACACATATTGGGAAGCAGAAGATGTGAAGAGAACCAAGAAAGCTGAGAAATGGAAAGATCAGTCGCTAATCCCCAGAAAGTACCGTTTGTGGGCAGCGTGGCTAAGTTTAAAAATCAAAACCTATTTCCCATAAAATAATCGTCACTAGAACAAAAAAGCCTGCAGCATAAATTATTTCCTTTGGACCCTATAATGCAGAAATGCTATTTTTTTTTTTTAAATTCCAGTGTATCACTCGTGTTTCCAAACTGTGTCAAAGTCCTTCATAGCAATGCAGTATTAGATAGAGGTTATTCCTCTCACTGTGGAGCTCGCTGCAGATAGAATATCTACATCAACATCATGGTTCCTACCTAGCAAATTAATTCAGAGCATGTCGGCAGTGCGTAATTTTTTCCTCCTTTCTTCTCTCATATTTTCTTTGTGTTTATTTCTGATTCAGTTATCACTAAAATACACATTTTAATTGTATTGTACAAGATTCAAACTTCCCCAGCTTTGAACATTCACATAAACAATTTTCACTCAACTTACCTTCACACCGCCTGGAATCCTTGACAAATGTTTGAGTGCCTGTCTGCGTTATGCAACACGGAGGATTTTTCCAAATATTCACAGAGTTTTCTAATGTACATGCACCACACAGACATGTTACACACACACATTTATAACATAGAGATATATAGATATATGTTTTATACATAATGTCATGATATATAGATAGATTTTTTAGACATACATATATATTGAATAACCACATAGATCTAAAGCATAATAAAGAAATTAAGCTGAATAGCAGGGGCTCTTTACTTGTGAGACCTCTAACTGGTATCTCTGCATTCCTAGGCTTGCAAGCCATCACATAGAGTAAAAAAAATCTACTGCAAATATACATATTTTTTTTGTTATTTTCAAATGTGCCTTAGACAGAAACTTTGTAAAAGGTCAGGATCAAAGCCTGTCCAAACCTTATTTATTTCATTGGGCATTGATTTAAACACAGACTTTCTCTTTTTGGGGGGTAATTGGAAAAAAGCTTTTGTATGTATTTATTACAAAAGTATTTTACCCCAAATCAGCAAGAAGGTTTATGGTTTAAGAAGCACTTTATGACAAGGTGGAAGACAGGTAGGTTGGTAGGTGGGTAGACAGGCACACAGTGTTACCCCCAGCTATTCTGTCACTTGTTTGTTGTTCATAATCAATAAGTTGTTTATTGATTTTCATTCAAGTGGTGTTACACCAGCGTTCAGCACCGTATGGAAACACAACGTATCAACTCATCTTGCTGTCTACCTATTCTTTAATCTACTTATTATTTTATGTCTGTGCATATAAATATGTTGCACCAAGACACAATATTACCTGCATGTAAAATCAATAGCCAGATGACAAGCAAATGATAGATTAACTGAGGGCAGGAGGATTTAAATTTTAAAAGCAAAGAACAGGAGGGCTGGCTTAGCCTGGCTTTAGCTGGCCCTGCTCCACCTTTCTCTTCTGACTCCTGAGCTACCTCTCACCTTCTGGGGCCAGACTTCCCACAGCGTCCCTAGGCTGATGCCTTAAAAGCACCTTTCAAATAAATCTGGTGTCAGTCATCCCTTTTTCTCCCCCGCAGCATTGTGTGGCAGCACTTCCCTCGGAGGGAAGGAGAGGATGCGTGTGTGGGGCAGAGAGGGGAGGAGGAAGGGGCTGTACAACTTCAAAAGTAACCCAGTTCAGAGCACTCGGCCTAAAGCAAGGAAATTAAGGGCTGTGCTTCTCCAGCTGATTGGTAGAGGAGATGAAATCCATACGGTGGTCTTGGCACACTTCCTAGCAGCCAGGTGTCTGTGCGATGAATAATGCAGCCAGTACCCACCTAGTCTGTCCCAAACCCACCAGGACGTGAGCGTGGCACCCCTGTGTGGAGTGGCCCTGCGGGAGACACCTACAACACAGACAGCACCCAGACTGGGAAAGCAGAATGACTGTATTTCCTTCAGCCTTCCCTTGGTTGAACAGCAAGGGCCAAAGCCAAACCACGGAGAAATCATCTGGTTCATCACTGTCTTTAAGAGGAGATGGGTTTACATATGAAGGACATGGATCTGGCACCTCCTACCACACCAAAAGTTTGTGAATTTATCCCTCGCATGGTGCTCCTTGGTAATCATCCCCCATTTGTATGCAAGGGGTTAGAATTTTTCTAACATGTCCCAGAAAAACGTTAATTGCATTCCAAACCAAACCAAGTCACCAAGGCGGGGAGAAAAAAACAGAAGAGATTTCATATGAGTGCATCTTGAATCTCCTCCTACATCTCCAGTCAGGAGACTTTGAAAGAGCTCTCATGGTCAGTAGGATCCAATGACCTACTGCCAAGGAATTGGCACCATCTTCAAGTGCAAATTCTTCCCTGTGAGGGTGATAAGACCCTGGCACAGGTTGCCCAGAGAAGCTGTGGCTGCCCCATCCCTGAAAGTGTTCAAGGCCAGGTTGGATGGGGCTCTGAGCCACCTCGTCTAGTGGAAAGTGTCCCTTCCCATGGCAGGGGAATTGCAACAAGGTGATCTTCAAGGTCCCTTCCAACCCAAACCATTCCACAACTCTATGATTTTATCAGTTGTGGCAACTTGTTATCCTAAGCAATTCCTGACATTTTCATGTCAGAGCTGGCCTTGGCTCCCTATAGCCAGCAGAACTCACAGCACTGTGACTGTCTGCTGCTCTCACTGCCACACGTTTGGAGCATTGTTACTGCAACCACAGATAAACCAGATATCCTAATAGTAAGATTAACATTTCTGATACAGCTCCCTCACTGTCCTTTCTGGCAATGTGCTGCCAGCTGGCTACACATTGCTGCTCCTGTCACTGAAAGGTAAGGTTGGGCTCAAACAATGACTCAGATGCACAGGAAGTGTCACAGCTTGTCACATACAATTTTTTCATTGCGTTTGAGCTGAACGGTGTTTAATAGCATTGCCTTTCTCCCACGCATGAGTGAAAAAGGCTAACTCACTCTTCCTCTCTCTCACCCATTCTACCAGCAACACATTCTCTCCACTCTGGCTCAGGTCCACAGCACCTGACACCCTCTACTCCTTCTACAACCGTTCCTATTTGAAAAGTGGGGAAGGGGAGAAAAGGTGTTTGGTTGGACAGAACACTGTCTATCATCAGCTCAGTTTCCAACTCATGAGGAAAATTTCAGTGGAAGTTAAACTCCTCTGGTATGCATTTTCCTTTCAGTCTTGAGAAGCTCTGAAATTATATTTGAAGCAATTCAAAGTCACACACAACATCTGCCAAAGTCACTCACCACAGCAACAAATGCTGAGCCTTTATTCATGGACTAGCTTTGCTAGTTCTGATGACACTGTATGGAAACATGCTGCAAAAACACAACATAGAACCATCATTCTTCACCCACATAGCAAATACAGATGATCAAACACTAATTTATTACCTTTATTAATACCTTTATTAATGTATCAATACACTGCAATGCACAGTGTGGGGAGGAAGCTGTGCTGTCTGGAGAGAAATACCTGGGTTATAATTAGATGTAAAGAAATTACTTCCTTTAAGGGTAGTAAGGCCCTGGCACAGGCTGCCCAGAGATGTTTTGGATGCTCCATCCCTGGAAGTGTTCAAGGCCAGGTTGGATGGGGCTTGAAAAAACCTGGCCTAGTGGGAGATGTCCCTGCCCATCTTCCAACACAAGGCTTTCTATGATTCTATGAAAACTCCCAGATTCAAAAGTGGCTCCTAGGATTTCTTCTTGGCATGTGCTCTTGCCCTGTGAAAGCAGGGCTACAAACCAGCTGATTCTTGCCAAGATCTCAGACTCATCCCAACTGCCCTTGTGTCACTGTGCCTCACAGAAAAATTCATCCACTGCGCCTTTACATTTTCCCTACTCACGAGTCAAACTACCAAAGGCACAGAACAAAAGAACAAGGAGGCTGCTCCACCTTGCACAAGCTGTAAAAGAAAATAAATCCCAGCCACTCTCCCATCAGCTGAGAAGGGGAAATACACTGTTTTCTTTCTCCAGCAATGCCTCTCCTGCCCCTGCAGATCTCCTTACTATTCACCACTGAGTCAAAGCTGTTCCCAGCAGCAGAGACAAGTTATCCAACAGCCCCCCCAGCCAGCTGTGCATTTCCCTCATAATAAACCTGGTAATAGCTGAGGGTCTGGCGAAGGATGCTGACCTCAGAAAATTCTTTGCAAACCAACCTGTACAATGGCAGTGATGTATTGCTGGAAGTGCAGTTTTGTGTTCGGGAGGAAGTCGCGACTGCTAAAAGCTCTGACACCTGATTTGCCTGCAAACAATGCAGCTCCTTCTGCAAGGAATGTCCCCGTGCCTGTGCTGGGAGGGGAGACAGGCAGGGGGAGAGCTGGGACACGGGGAGCGAGCTGAGGAAACCAGCAAGGAAACCGAGAGCTGGAGCGTGAAACAGTTCCAACAAAGGACAAGGGCTGGGCAAATGCCTTCAGAGTCGTCAAAACCAGGCAGCCCCACAGGACTCCTCACAGGCTCTGAATCAAACTGGGAAAGCATCATTTCAATGTATTTTAATTTTGTTGTTCTTTTTTATCATTTTCAGATGGGGTTTTCCTATCAAACTGGATGCAGATACTTATTTGTGATTGTTATTAAATATAGCATTCAGTTATTTAGTATAAATACACTGGAAAGTTTCCTCATGCTCAAACTGCATGTCTGTGGGTTGAAGAGCCACGCACTTTTTCTTTTCACTTCCTTTTATCTCATTGACAAAAAGCACTGAGTTTTTATTTTTGAGATTTTTGAGAGTTTCTGAGTTTTTGAGATTAGCTGAAGGTGATTCTTAGAATAATTTGGCTGATCTACCCCCTCCTACCCAAATTTCTTTATTCATACATTTTTGTAAGAATTTCTGGTGGTCTCAGAATTCATATCTTTTGCTTTGAAAATCTGTACCATCTACTTCTAGGAAAACTGCCTGTAAACTACTACTAGACAAGATCACAATCAGATGTTTCCTTCTCTGGTGTTTCTTTTTTATATTTCCTACAGTACCAGTAATGCTGCTTCCTTTTGGGTCTGCGTCCTGAAGAAGCAGCACAGCTATGAGAAACTGATTTTAGAAAAGGAAGTGAAAACTGTTTCCAGTCTGTAAACCTGGAGCTGAGCAGGATAATAAAAAGAGGACACAACAGACTATAAATAAACAGTCGGTGCTATTCTGATTAGACCACTCATGCAACTATTTCTGTATCCTGTTTGGGATGTTAGTAGGAATAGTTTGTGAATAGGAATAGAATCTTAATAAGACTAAAGGTTATAATGATGGATGCAAATAACGATGGATGCAAATAATTGTGAATTGTCCAGAAATCTTCTATCCTTGTTCATTAAGTAGAAATTTGCTTATACCATCAATTTTTTATAATCTTCCCAAATTTATTCTCTGTTCACACACACCTCTGTGTCTACCTTGCCTCAGATAATAATGTGAAGAGCTTTATAAAAAGTCATCATGACTTATGGGGTAGAAACCGTTTTTCTACTGGGGAAATATTAGCTGAGATTTGGTATCTTTAAATAGTCCCACTTCCTTCCCCTTTAAATCACAAAAGAGGGTTCACTGTTTGCACCTCAGCTGAGGTCTCTTGACTTCTGGCATTAGCTGGTCAACTTGCAGTAACACAAACTGGTTTATGAAATAATTATTTATTTGTGGCATTTCGTTTTCATTTTATTCCTTCTAGGACCTTGGTCTTTGTGAGGAATATGGTTCTTCGTCTCCAGAAGGAATGGGACTGGGGTAAGAAGTCCAACATCCATCCCATCACACTAGTATCATGTGACAGCTCTCTGCAGAGAATATATTTTCTTTGATCTATTTTAAACTTTCTCCTTCTTTTTTCTTTCACTTCTGAAAGTCCTCTTGTTTAACTGAGGTCATAGCAGAGAGTGACGCAGCTCACTTTGGTTGTCCAACACCTATCAGACACGATTACATCTGGGCATTGACAGATGGGTCAGTGGATAAAGTCCGGGACTACACAACCAGAGATGGTTTAAAGGAGGAGAGACAGAGAGGAGAAAGTAGACTCACATGTCAGACCATCCCTGAAGAGGACATGACCATTCCAACCCCTGGCCAAAGACAGCCAGATGCAGCTGGCCAGTGGAACAAGCTTTTGTTGGGTCAAGGATGAAGGCAGATCACAGCCATGTGCCAGAACACCATGAGCTCTCAGTTTGGCTGGGGGAAGATAACGAGCTCTGGATTTGGCTGGGGGAAGATATGAAGCTGGGCATTTACATGGTTATGAGCCTCACAGAACTTCCTTTGGGTAATTTCATCTGAAAACACAAGTTCTCATCTGAAAACTCAAGAGACTGTGTGAGCACTGCAGAAGGGCAAGCAGAGGACTTATTCTAATAAAAGACAAGCCAGCGATTATGAGCCAGTCTCAGTTTCACTTTGAAGCCTAGAAACACACTGAAACACATTACTCACTGAACCATTTGTAAGCAAGCCAGGCAGTAATAAGATAGAAGATGAAACATGAGTTTGTGAAGAACAAATCATGTCAAATCAATCTAATTCCCTTTAATGCCAGGATAGTTGGCATAATGGATGGGGGGAACATAAAAATCTGATATAACAAAACTATTCTAAGGTTTGTAGCACATTCCTGTGAGTCATTCTTATCAGCAAATATGCCTCTGAAGCCTGGGTATGATCACTGGAAAGCAGGTGCAGAACTAGTTGCAAAAAATACTCAAAGTAGTGTGGCAGAGATGGCCCAGAGTTTGAAAACCACTCGATGACAGACTGGGCAGTACCTGTATAGAATCACATACAATTCTATTGAAAGAGAGCTTTCAGAAACTCCAGAAAAGATCAGGATTTGTGTTTTCTTGGCAAACTGGAGAAATGGTCAGCAATCCAAAGAAATTATGTTTAGCCCAGGTAAGCATGGAACTGGCCTGGTAGGACAGGGCTTTGAGCAACCTGGTCTTGTGAAAGGTGTCCCTGCCTATGGAAAGGGTGGTGGAAGGAGATGGTCCTTAAGGTCCCTTCCAACCCAAACCATTCTATGGCTCTATGAAACATATACTTGGGAGCTCAGAGACATAAATTCCTAACAGGTGGGAGCTTTCCAGCAGGAAAAGTATAGATGTACTGGAGAAATGCCTGTAGAAAACATCACCTGCAAGGACAGTTTGCAGGAATAAGATTTGTTTTGTCAAGAAAGGAGGAGGTTCAGTGAGGACGATCAAGCTTTCCTCCCATGCAGAAAAGGCTGTTTTAGTGATGATGGTAATCTTTGTTTCCCAGTAGCACTGAGGATAGGACAGGGAAAAAAAATTTTCAATCTGCTGCAGGAAGGATTTAGGTTATCTATTCAGAGTGCATGCTGAATAACAAGTCCCATAATCACAGAGTCTGCATATTAAGGGAGGTTGTGGAATCTTGCTCCCTAACCTTTAAGACCACAGAAGATGGATATCAGATGGATATCAGCCTGGGTATGTCTAGCTCCCACTTCTGAGCAGAGTGGAACTAATGTCATCCTGTCTGCCTGGACAAAAGCACAAACCATCTACATGGAGGGAAGACAACACACCCTGTATTTAAATTATCCAATTTTTCTCCAGCATGAAGATGACACTTTGCTTCAGATTTCTGTAATATTATAACAGCTTTCATATTCATTTTCCTCATGTTAGACAAGTTTCATTAGGAACTATAGTGATAGGACAAGGAGTAATGGGTTCAAACTGAAAGAGGGGAAAATTAGGTTAGATATAAGGAGGAAATTCTTTACTGTGGAGGTGGTGAGGCCCTGGCACAAGTTTCCCAGAGTAGTTATGGATGCCCCATCCCTGGAAGTGTACAAGGCCAGGGTGGATGGGCTTGGAGGAATCTGGTCTAGCGAAAGGTGACCCTGCTCATGGCAGAGACATTGGCACTAGGTGAGCTCTAGGGTCCCTTCCAACCCACTCTGTGATTCTATGATTCTATTAAATTGTGCTTGTCTTTTGGATTTTTACTTAGAAACAGTGGGAAAATAAGAAACAGTGGGGCCCTTACAGAATTTATTCACATATGAGCTCTTTTGAATGGTAGAAGGGAATTTCCATTGCTCCTATCCCATACAGACCTGTGAGAAATCCACCTCAGCACTAAGTCCAAGTTGGTTAGGTGAAGCATGGATTTCAGAAAGGTATCTAACCATATTATGAGAAACATGAGAAGGAAAAAAAAATACTCTATCAATTTAGCAATTTGTGCTGAAGTTGGTCTCACTGACTAAAACAAAAGTGAGATTTGTGAGGCTTCATCTTTCAGCTGTGGCTTTTTCTTATGTCTCTCTCTGCTGGGTTACTTTTGAAGACTTTTTTCCTATAATCAAATTCATCTAGGGACCTGCTAAGAAAATAAGTCCTCAAGACTGTTGGTCTGGGATAAGGGCTACTGCAACCTCAGAAGTACAGTTACAGTAATTTTTCATTCTTGAATGAGATTCTAAGTTGTAGTGGCTGGAGGCAAGTTTAATTCCCTCCACATGTTCAATGAAAAGAATCCATTGGAAGACTGTCACTCCCTTGACACATGACTTTTTTATCACTCTGTGATACCATGAGGTCTTTCATTCCATTTCACTTCACAGTCTCTCCATTGAGAAGCTGTGATTTATTGGCAAAGGCAAACACAATATGAATAAAGCCTTTATGCTTTCTCATCTGAGATGTAACTGAAAAGTTTGATATGGTGCTTAGAAAATCTACATTTTCACACTAGATCACCCAACAGAATGTTCCCATGAAGTGCTGGAATATCATTTAAGGTGAGTGAGTAAAAGAAAGAAGAAGAAATATCCTGGGCAGGGAGGAAAAAGGAGAGGAGAGCAGAGGACAGGACAGGAGAGTGGTGCACCAGAAGGTGGTCGGGCACTGGAACAGATTCCCCAGGAAAGCAGTCATGGCACCAAGGCTGCCAGAGCCCAAGGAGTGTTTGGACAATGCTCTCAGGCACATGGTGGGATTGTTGGGGTGTCCTGTGCAGGGCTAAGAGTTGTCATGATGATCCTTGAGGGTCCCTTCCAACTCAGGATATTCTGTGATTCTATAATGCTACAGATTTTCCCTTGCTAATCAAAAAGATGACCTTTTGTGTTCTCTGTGGATATTACAGATACACAACAGTGTGTGTATATATATATATAATATAAGAAATGGCTATTGCAAATGAAATCTGGATGCCTGTAACAAACAGATCATACCTGTGACATGCACATCAATCTGTAATTTGAGTTCACCTTTTGAATGCCTTGTCATTCTGAGACACAGCATCAACTTCTCCAGAACCCAGGGGATCCCACCATGTTTTAATGGAATGTCTTCATTACATTTTGGTGTCTTGAGGACAAAGAACTGAGATTGGGAAAGGGGGAAAAATGGGCCCACTGCAGAAATGGGGTATATTATCTATGATAGAAGCATGCTGCTTCCTTGAACTTAAAAGTTTTAGGGAAAAAAATCAATTCATCCTGAAAGAATTAATACTAAGGGGCAAATCTGTTCTTTCTAGTACTTTTTCTGTGGAACATGTGTTTCAGTTACTTTTCTGTGTCATTTCTGGAGTGTGAAATTGAGAGCACGAAACTATTAGTTTAGTGGCCTGTGCATCAGGAAAGGGACGAAAGATGCCTGATAACTGTCCAGAAAATTGGCCTCTTTCACAATGAGGTTGTTTGTAGAGAGGAATTTAGAAAGGAAAAAAAAAAATCCCAGACTGCCAATTAAATAAAAGCTTGAAATCAAGATGCACTTACTGCCAAAGAGGGTGAAACCATCACTTCTGCGCTTGTAGGGGTTTGGAAACATGAGTGGGACTTTAACACCTTTGGAAACAAATGAGTGGGAAAAATAAGGAGGGAGCAGGAAGGATGTGATACTTGGAGAAAAGAAAATCCTGTGAGCTCTAACTCAAGTTGGCTGACAAAATAGTGGTGCCCACTGTTGAGGTTCTACAAAGTTCATTGGAGGATACAGTTACCCTCCACTGAGACACAGGAGCCAAGGGTCCCCGCTCTGCCCTTGGCCACATCACCCAGTGATTTATTAAGAGACCCAAGAAATGACCTACAAGCCTGAGAGAGGTTTTGTTTTCAAAAGAAAGTATTTCAGGCGTTGCCTTGTATTTCTGGTGAAAATGGAAGTGTTGAAGTGTGAGTAACTCAGCTCTGATTGTGACCTGCCTCTGCCAGGGATGCGGAAGGGTCTGGAGATCAGAAATGTAAGCCCTGGCTGGACCAGCTTGCTGAGGGTTTAAGAGTGATGTCTAAGCCCTACACAAGAGGAGCTGCACCCAGAGTCCTGCACTGCAAACCCACTCCTAAGGGGCACTTTGCATGCAAAGGGCTCAGTCTCCCCAGGACGCCCCATGAGAACTGTGTCCTGGAGCCAGTTCTCCGTGTGCTTCACACAAGGAGGGGCATAATCGGACTGGGAGTAATTTAAAATACAGAAACAAGCCAGGAGCTTGGCTAGCCTTGGCTTCTGGGCCTCCTTCAGAGCAAGGGACCTTAATGCATGTCTAAATCCTCTGGTGCTGCAGTCTTTAATCTCCATGGGCCTCTTTTCCCCACCCATCAGATGAAGATGCCTTTGCTCTTCAGTTTATCTATTTAAAATTTAGTCCTTATGTAGCTTTAGTGCCTGCTCTGGAACTAGTTTCATTTTATGCCAGAGCTAGAAGGTAATTAAACTCTACCTGTATTTGTCTAGCTGGTTATGTATCCTAAATACACATCCCTCAAAGAAAGCTTGGCAGCTTCTCCTCTCCTGACTATCTTCTAGTCAAACTAAGGGACATAAATGTTTTTCTTTCCTTTTTTTTTTTTTTTTTTTTTTTTTTTGCCTTTCATTCTGAGTAACAAAGAGAGAAGGAAATGATGACATTCATACCTTCAGAAAAGGACAAATGAGCATTTCCTGCCTCAGAAAATCACCTTCTTCACAAGTTCTGTTTAAGCGCCCATTTGACAGCTGTTAGTTGTCTACACAAAACAAGAGAGTTAGAAGAAACAAATATATTCTTGGTCTTTAGTGGCATGGTATTTATACATGAGAAAAAGTATCTGGTCATTTATACTGACACCTACAAAAACTGCAATTTCCTTGTTAACAAATGACATGAGAAAAAAATTCTAAAATACATTAAGTAGCAGAGAATAGTCCTTACTTAATGCTTCTTAAGTATTTTTGAGTCATAAATACCTACTAGTAAAAGTTTAAAAAATACTCACCTTAACAAGAATCTAAACTAGACAACTTTGGATTTTTGTTTTGCTATAAAAATTACTAAGAAAGAAGAAATATTTATATCTTAGGGACAGAGCTCAGTACAAAGTAATGTTAACACAGTCACCTGGAATTGTTCTTATTCCCTAATGGGTCTTGGCTTTGTAATTGGTATTCATCTGACCTCAATTGCTTAAAATAGCCTGCCAAAACCAGAGACAATGACAACTATAAGGTAATACTGATATGTAACTACAATTAGTGTCAAGGGAAGCTGTACAAATGAGGGAAGAATGAAGCTCTGGCCTGGTTTCAGCTGGGACAGAGTTAATTTTCTTCCTAGTAGCTGGTTAAGTGCTGTGTTTTAAATTTAGTATGAAAATAATGTTGATAACACCTTGATGTTTTAGTTGTTGCTTGGTGCTTACCCTAAATCAAGGACTTTCAGTTTCCCAGGCTCTGCCAGCATGAGAAGCTGGAAAGGAGCATGGCCAGAACAGCAGACCCAAACTGGCCAAAGTGATATTCCATGCCATAGACTGTCATGCTCAGTATATAAACTGGGAGGAGTTGTCCAGGAGGGGCCAATCACTCCTCAGGATGGGCTGGGCTTCGGTCAGCAGGTGGTGAGCAATTGTGTTAGGCATCACATGTCTTACTTGGATTTTATTCCTCTTTTTGTTACCTCCCTTTGCATTGCAGTTCTTGTTATTGTTGTTGCTATTGTTGTTATGATTATTATTAATAAACTGTACTTTATTTCAATTATGAAACCACTCTTATCTCAACCTGCATGTTTCACCTTTTTCTAACTTTCCTCCCCATCCCTCCAAGGGTCATTGACTGAGCAGCCATGTGGTACTTACTTGCTGTCTGGACTTAAACCATGGCAAGCTCATATTATCTTGGCTCTCATCTCCTGTCTGATAAAAAGAAACATAACTATCAACTAGGCAAGCTACCAGCTACAGATCTCTCCCTAGTCTAATACTCAAAGAACCTTGATTAACAAGAGAGGTGGTAGAAACAATACCAGCAGCAGAGCTGGTGAAGTATGATCCCTCTGCACTCAGCAGAGCCTTAATGAAAAGCTCAAATGAAACCTCTGATCATAACATCTTTACCACTTCTCTGGCAGAAATTTGCCTCCTTCCCTGCAGACGTACACATTTCCCACTGTAAAGCCCTTCCAGCACTTTATAAGCAAGATGACAACATGGACATTACATGTAAGATTTACAGCCTTTGGTTGAGGCAGAATTTAGTTATCTAGTCAAAACCATTTGTGTGGGATCTGTCTGTACTTAGAGAAAGAAAAGGTCATTCATGCAATCAGTAGGTGTTTTCCACAGGAGAAAGAATTTCCCTACTGAAGTGTCTGAAGTGTCTGAATACAGAAGGTTAATTTCCCTGCTGAAGAGCTTGACTGTGGGAGACAAATACGCTTGGACAGGTTTGTGTAGTCAGAGACTGGGAAGAGGCTGTGTGGCTCAAAACTAGGGCTCAAATCCTTTGATTTAAACCTGTGTTTCATGGGTCCTCTAACTTGAAGCAGTTAATCAGAGGTGGATATGAGCAGGAAAAGCACAGCGATGACACTGCAGAGTTTTTGTCACCAGCACAAAGGTGGCGATTCAAACAGGAACCATTTCTGCAGAGCAAGCAGTTCGTGAAGCACACCATCCTGCAGAGATCTACAGTACAGAAGTCTCAAACATAGCCACCAACACTGTTGATTAGGGTGTCATGGAGTTTGTAAAAAACACTACATGATTCGTGCTGTGAGATCCTAAGTTCTTTTCAACCATTATCTTTAGTTCTATATTAAGTTTTCTAGAATCATTACCCATTTAGAGTTTCAGGACTGGGGTTCCCCTGAGGTTGGATTTATCTCCTTATCTTAAAGCATCTATAACACGGATGCCTACATTAAGCTAGTCATCCTCAGTTCCCTTTACAGTGAATAGAGAGGAAGAGGTGTCTGGAGAAGGTGATTCATCTCATCCTAATACAGATATCAAACAAGTATCAGATTAATTGCTCTCTAGAGATACCTGTTTATCTCTATTGACAATAAAAGCAGCCTAGAGTGACTAACTCAGACTTACCTGCCTGTGTGTTGGTTGCCTACAGTTAGCTGAGATAAATCCCAGCCAGAGCTTCCTTTGATCAAGCAATTCAACCACTATCATGAAATGTAACAGATAAGAAGGGCAAGAGTGGATGAACAGGAAGGACAGAGTAATTGTGTGTTACCCGATCAGGAGTAAACACACCAGTGAAGGGATTCATAATCTTACACTAGCCCGAAGATATCTTACTCTCCATTTGTCCAGAGTGAACCTGAGGGGAACGCTGTATCTGTCCTCAGGAACATGTTCCTATCTCTTCATGGTAGCCTCTGTTTGTAGATCAGAGCTGGGGATTCCCTGGGCTGACTGGACTATTGAAAGCCTCTCAGCAAGTGAGAACATTACGAATTACAGCCACCTGAATGTCTCACCCCTGACCTTCTGCTTCAGGTCTTGTGTGATTTCCACCAGCAGTTCAGATTTTCGTTGATGATCCAGCCTCATTATGCTGTTACTTAGATGAGGAAAAAATAGAAATCTGAGAAATATGGAGGCAGAATGAGAGTTTCCCCTTCTTTAGCTGGTTTTTAGACAAGTATTTTCCCTGACACAACTTGAAAATGATGCTGCACCAAAAGAGGGTACAGCTAATCCTCATTTCACATAGTTGTTCCTAAGGGACAAACTTACAAGTCACTCTGTCCAGTCTTGGATCAAACCAGATCCAAGATCAGTGAGAATCTCTACTTCAAGTGCTTTTTCAGCTTTCTAGGAAAATCTGCTGTTTACCTGTCTTTTCCTGAATTTGATTTTTTTGATTTCTTCTTATCCTACAAGAAAAAAAATCAAACCAAATACTCTCAGCTTGTCTTGACTGTTAGAAAGAAGGGGGAAGGAATAAATCTGGCTTCAAAAACTTTTGACAGTTGGCGTGGTAATGACCCCATTCCGACTGAAATTACCTCATTGCTGCTCATTTTTCCTGGCTACCAATCGATTTATGAACCCCTTTTAACATCTAGAGAAGTGTTAATGAATCAAGTGTTTAAAAATAACATACACCAGGAGGTTGTAAATTACAGCCCCAGCATCCTTTGAATGAATTCACATTCCACATTTCCAGCACCCACCTGGTACCCGTCTGCTGCAACATGGGTGTTCATTCAGGGTCTGAATTTATTATCCACAAATATGTGTTTGGGGTTCCACCAAGCCTTGACTCATCAGCATCCAGCTCAGCTGTCAGTTCTGACACAGCAGAAGAAGGGGGAGAGAAAACAGTGGTCATGAGGGGGTGTCACTGCCTTAAGGGGATGAAGCAGATGGGGAACCAAGGCCAGCTCTGGCCATCCTGAAGGAATGTCAGAGCAATAGCACACAGTGGTCAGTGCTGAATCAGTGCACCTCACACATTTCAGGCTCTCTCTGGAGGTGTATCAGGTGCCATTTAGTGTGGTTAACTAAAGCACCACCACTGGCATGCTGTTGGTATGGACTTTTTCTAAAGAATTCCGTTGCCTGGCTGTCAGCAAACCTAAGAAGGAGAGGTCAGCTCACAGACTGAAACATCAGTAACCTGATGTATTGGTAGAACAGAATAAATGTTTTTCTGGACATCAACATGCCTGTTGTGTGTGACTGAAAGTAGCAGCGATGCAACTGTACTCAGGACATGAGACTTGGGGTTTGGCTCTCAGGCTGAGCATCATCCTTCTAAAATAATGCTGACAGAGTGGAAGGAGTCAAGAGGAGAACAAAAAGAAAGAACCAACCATAACAAAGGTTTCTAAGGCCAGTGGTCATCTCACCTATTCCCCCTGTAGCTGTGACATGGAGCTGCAAGTGCAGGCTGGAGCTGGGTTTAAACAGTCTGGGCACAGCAATGTGGAAGGCATTTTCTTCATCATTCTTCTCCAAGGGCTTTTCAGGAAGCAAATTTTATAAACAAGAACAGTGTCATGCTTGAAAGCCTGTCCTTCTGTCCCATCAAACTAGACAAACCTTATGGATTCAGCCCAGCCCAAAGTAAGGATAAATCAAGACTGGAAAATTATTCTGTAGGACTCCTGGGAATGTTCAAGTCAATCCTTCTCCTAATGATGTCAATGGCAAAGCATGCAATGACTGAGGTGGCGAGGAACTAGGCTTTAAATCTCTTTAATTAGAATATAAGAGTAATCTTTGTTAACACTTTTCGTCGTGATATATATATAAAGGTCTACTTCTTAATGAAGTAGCTGGATTCTCATTCAAAACCAGCACACTGGCACTCAGTAAGGCAGACAACATTAAAAATGTTATCAAGATTAAAAAAAGAAAAAAACCAAACCAAAAAAAATAAAAGAATAAAAGGGGAACAGGTGAATTTTGTGATTCAGTGATAACATTTATACATCTCATCTCTTGGCCCAAAAGATTAGTGTTTTTTCTGCCACCAGGCACTTTGTTCCATCTTAAAATCTAATGGTAATCTGAGTTGAAGCAAAAGGCCATCACTCACTCATTTGAGTCTTCCCTTGGCCAACAAATAAAGCTCATGCTATTGAAATATCCAGAAGATCTAGGATTGCATGTAAATGAGTGAGCAGCCCAACACAAACCACTTTATTGTTCTCTGGTTCATACCTGAAAAACTCCTGGTTTCAGACTGTGAGCAAAACTTTCCTCTTGTCTCAAAGAAAAAATTATTCCTAAGCCCACAAAAAAAAAAAAAAAAAAAGGAGATCTATAAAAACCAGGATAGACTAGATTCCATGCAAAGTGTCAAAACAGATTTTGATTCTGCCCAAAAGAACCTTCTGATTTTGTGCAGATAGATGCAAATGCTAAAAAAGTCTCTGTTTTCATTACTTTACTCCAGGTTTACAGAGGTGTAATCAAGGACTGAATTTAACTCATTGTGTCTTTATTTTTCAATCCAAATCACCTCTTATTAAAATAAATGCATTGAAAGGCTCACTGTGGGACAAACAGCACCTGTCAACCAAAGGGGTTTTCTGAAAAGTAAAAAAGAGACTTACATTTTTTACTAAAGTCGACAAAATTTAGGTCGTTGGTTAAAATGCCAAGATATCTTCGATAACACATTTACACACCTATAAAAACAAAAGTTCACTCAAAAATTCCAATAAATGGTCCTCAGGTTGTATAAGAGCCATACAGCTGCAAAAACATCAAATATGTCTCTGATATATTTTAAAGCAACAGTGAAAGAAAATTCTTGTATACAACTTCTAACTAAGTTTTAATTTGTCCTTTTAAATTTGAACTCCTCATTAATTAAAAAACAAATATTCGGATTTTGAAGGGGAGACATCACTCTGTCCTCACTCTGAAGTTTCCATGTAGATCCCGAGATGTGCCCAAGCAAATTTCTTCTTTAACTAGACAAATATGAGACAGAGAAAAGAAATGAAAAGAGGGGAAAAAATTGTGGGTGAAAATGGTCTAAAAACACATCCTCAGCTGATGTAAATCTACTTGGTGCTAATGAAGTGTGCAGGGTTACATCAGCTGAGGGATTAATCCAGGTCTCACACTGAACGCAAATTGAAAGCTGAGAACTGCCAAATGCCATCACGATATGAACACACTGAGAAAATAAAAAGGTAAACTGAAATAATGAGGGAAATCAAGGCTCCACATTAAACAAGGCCCCATCACACACTCTGTGAAATCCAAGCCAAATAATAGATTCCAACACAGCTTGTTAGGTGCACAACAGTTTTCCAAACATTTACATTCATATTTTACTGGACAATGTATGGCCTGAGTTTCTATTAAGCCATTATTACATTTCACAGACATCATTTTGACACATTTTTGAGCGGGCTGGAAGCCCTTGTTTATTCAGCTTTCCCCTTGGGCACTTCAAGAAGTTATTCTCCTGTAATTCCAGTTCTCCTTTGCCTAGGTACACCTTTTACAGTCACAGTTGTGTTATTAACTCAATGACTGACTGACAGAAGTGACTGGATTTTGAAACCTTGCCATCAAAGCCACTCCGTCCACACAATGGTGACATAAAAGTCCATATAAGGGAAATGTAAAGGGCACAAAAGACTTTTTAAGCAAGGGTGTAAATTTGCCCAGACCTTCAAAACTAATTTCTCATCAAAACAACAACAAAAAGAAGTTGTAGATAGACTACGAAAAATCCCATCAACCACCGGTGTTCCCACATAAGCCACACATTTTCCCTCCTTGGTGCTTCTTTGTGCCTGTATAATAGAGACAGACAGACCATCAAAGAGCACCTGACTTCCAGAGACCTCAGTCAGATTAGAATTCACAGTCTTTAAAGCATTGATAGTCATCCAGAGGATTTGCTGTCATCAGTGATAGCTCAGAGGGACTTACTGTACAAGCACGCTCTCTGGAATAGATGGAGGCAAAATAATAAGGTGCCTTCTAGGGTTATAAGATTTGAATTTCAGCCTGTGTACACAAGGCAAAAGTCTTCTTGAAGGCAAAGGCAAGAACATGGCATGAAAATGGCCATACCATGTGAAACCAAAGGTCTAGCTGGTGTCAACCCATTCTTCAGGAAAGCCCAACAGGAAGTGCCAAGCAGAAGGCATGAGCAAGAAAAAGTGAGACCTATATTCTTAGAATTCTGTCTTCTATGCTTCTAACAAACTGGTTCAAGGCCCTACCTGGCGAGAACCAAACAACCCCAGAAGAACTTTGATCAGTTTGTGAATGTACCGTCTGCAAGGTCCTGTGGAGGACACTCCCTTGGTCTAACCACATGTGGTAAGAGTAACTTTTTCTTTCTGTTTTTGTTGCAGTTGGCACTAAGTCATTTTGGTTTACACAATCTGCTTCTTTTATTTGGGGAAAAAAAAAAAAAGAGATAAAAAAATTCCATATTTTCTTTCTAAAAAATGGAGAAGTAACCTCTGTTATGCCAGCTCTTTTGATGGCTGAACAGTTGTCATCTAGTTATTCTAGTTATTCTATTTTCTTTGTTCAGTTCTGTCATATTTTTTTTGAAAGGAAGAAAACCATGGCTGCACACAATATTCAAAGTTTGGGAGCCAGATTGGCTCAAGGCCAGCTTGGACAAGGCCCTGAGCAATATGAACTAGTAAGTGGCATCCCTGCCCATGACGGGGGTGAAAACCAGATGATTTTTAAGGTTACTTCCAACCCAAATTATTCTATGATTTTATTCCATTATTTTATTACTATAGATTTATTCAGAGACATATTGATGTTTTCTAGTTTGTTCTCTGTTGTTTTCTTAGGAGGTATCAAAACCTAAATTACTTTTTGACATCTATCAAGCTTTGAACTGATATTTCCATCAAAATAAGGCTCCAAGTTCTATATTTCTGAGTAAGAAAAAATCAGTCTCAAGGTGGAACCTGAATAGAAATTCTCACCATATCCCAAGGCCTGGATCTTCATGCAGCTTTGAATTTCTCAGAGGAACCATGTCCACCTCCAGAGACAGAAAACCAAAATCCTGGATACAAAGCCCAACAAATTAGTGACCAAATCTCAGTTTAAAGGCTCTTGTCAATATTTAAAGAATATTACTGCTGTCCTGTTGTGAGCTAAGACACAATATTAATATTCAATTAATGGCTGACAAAATATGTATTTCTCCTCAAAAAAATATAAGCAGAAACTACTTAAAGTTTCAGAGTGTACAATTTACTTTTTACCTGTATTTGTCATCCTCTCTGAGCAAAGTCATAGAAAGAAGCTTCTGACTGACCTTCTTCCACAGGAAGATTCCAGCTTCTGGAAGAAATCATTAAAGACCATTCCCCACTATGCTACAAACTCTGGGATCAGTTATATTCACACTATGTCCTTTATGATATATGTCTGCAAGAAGGCCTTGGAATGGGTATAAACCTAATGGAATATTTTCCTTTCAGACTGGATGGAATATTTTTCCTTTCAGACTGAAGACTATGCAAGGCAGAACTTAAGAGCATGCAAAACAGGACTTTTTAATGTTTTCTGGTTTTTTTTCTGAACTACATAGCAACACATATGAAACACTTTGATTTTTTTGTGCCATTAAACCTATTCAGAAATATGTGTAAAATTTTCCTTACCGTTGCTTAAAGAGATTAGAAAGAAACTTGTTCCTTATATTATGATACATTTTACTCTAAAATCGGTCAAGTTTTGCTGACTGAAGTGGAACAAGTGGGTAAGTGGAACTATCCTGGATGGTGCATATTCATTTTGATATCAAGGCAGAAAGATAAAGATTGCAAAGGATCTTGAAACATGAATTAATAGGGCTATGCTCAGAATTAGCCTTCACATGGCCAAAAGAAAACATTTACAACAGAGGTATCTATAGCTCATCTAGAGTGTCTAGACTGCCTAGTAAATCAATGAAGAGAAGAGAATTAGGCACTTCCAGGCTGAAATTCATTGCATCATTCTAAACAAGGAATCTAAAATTAGTGATATGAATCATGCTCTAAAATTAATATTTTTTCTCTAGTCTATATAAAGAATCTGAAAGTGATGAGCTCAGATGAGGGCTCTACTCCGGAAATACTTCAAGTTAGCTGGGATGATTTCAGTTCTCTGGTCTTAGCTAACTTAAAATATTTTAGATTGGCAGTATCCTGATTTAAGGAGTTACATAAATAAAATATTCATGACAGATGATGTGATGGCCATCTAAGTCATTGGAATTGCTGTCACTGACTTTAAAGGCACAAGTTTTACCTGGGATGGAGCCTCTCCCTCCTCAGTGTAGCTGACTAAAAGTTCCATATTAAGCAAAATTTGTTGTCAAGGTCCCTTTGAAGTCCATGGAGTAGCACAATCCTGATTTTAGTTACTCTGTACAGAAAACCTGTCAAGGGAACATGGGATGAATACACAACTACTGGTGCCCATGTCTCTCAGCAAGAATAGCAGGAATCCAGAGAACTAGTTTATATCAAACTCCTAATTTTTAGAAAGTTAAATTAATTGTGATGAATCCATACCTGGTCTCTGTTTTATTCACTGCATTTCTTCTTTTTCTAATTTTAAAGAAAATACAGTAATAATAGTTGTAGTATTTGGAAAGGAATGGAATCACAAAACCACAGAATGGTTTGGGTTGGAAGAGACCTTAAAGATCATCTCATTCCATCCTCCTGCCATGGGCAAGGACACCTTCCACAAGAACATGTTTCTCCAAGCCCCATCCAATCTGGCCTTGGACTCTTCCAAGGATGGGACTTCCACAACTTCTCTGGGAATCTTGTTCCATTGCCTCATGACCTTCATAATAAAGAATTTTTTTCCTAATATCTAATATAAACTTACTCTCTTTCAGATTGCAGCCATTCCCCCTTGTCCTGTCACTACATGCTCTTGTATTGGGAAAATGTTTCTCTTTTTCCACTGAGTTAAATTGTTTGAAACTGAAACAGAAAGTCTCTTTAACTGCTAATTTATGTCATGTTTCCCACTGGGTTAGAATGTCACCCATCAAAGACACTCTCTCGTTCCAAGTGGCCTTTAAAACTCTTTGTCATAAATAACATCCAAGAATAGTGCAGTGACTGGTTCAGAAAGCTTGATTAGACATGTACACCTCTACAAATCACTTACCCTTCTTCCCTAAGTCATGAACACATTTGAAGAGTTCTACTTCCTAAAGAAGTCATTCCAAGCTGAAAGATAGGTCTTCCATTTTTTTTCTATTTTTAGCCTCTTTTTTTTTTTTCCTGGAGGGTAACGTACACTACATGTAATATTTAGTCATTTTGTCTTCTCCCCTCACAGGTAATATATTCAGAAAGGCACTTCTTCCCTCTGTCTCTTATAGATCAATATTTTTACTAATGCTAGAATTATTTTTTCCCTAGATTCAGTAGCAAAGTTAAAGTTCCCTCAGGACTTCTTGGGACACCATGAAACTCTTATTACTGTTATATTATGAATATACTTCATTTATTACACTGATGTGTTTCAAGATAAAGGTCAAGTTTTACTGCAGGGAAGGAAGAGAGGAGTATCACTGTGGGAGTGCAGTTTTTACTGAGAAAGTATGTTTTGGGTTTTTTTATTTGGAAGGATTGTCAGTCCTTCGTAAAAACTGGTAATCTAAATTCTTAGGAAATATTTAAAGGGGTGCTAATTTGATTTCTTTAAGCTCCTTAAGAGAAAATTAAAACCAAGAAAAAAAGAAATCAAAGATTTCAACAAGAGGCAATACATAAACGATGAGCAAATGTAGCTTCACAGTTCCATGAGAATGTTATGGCATTAACCCAGAAAGTTATGTATGAAAGGCTCACTTTCAGGCTCACCACGGACATTTTTGTGCCCATATACCTTGCCTCTCCTTCTATAAAATGAAGATAAATGTGCTTTGGTCCTTCTTGGAACCTGAGGTTAGCAGTGTTTTCAAGTATTCTGGTGAGGAAGAACACATGACTCTCTTAGATTTGAGCTGTTCAGTGATTTTCCATTGAAATTATCTTCTGATGGAAGATGCATGTTTTGCTAATGTTGAAACACCATAACTTCCTTAGGAAGCAAAATTCCAAATTTCTTCCATATTTTTCCATGCCAAAGATTTTGGGCCTTTGCTGCCTTTTCAGGTATTCCTAAATCAACCACACAATTGTAATCAATGTATGAGGCACTTGCTTACTTCCTACTCAACAAGCTTCAACACAGCAGACACTTTTTTCACGCTTCCCCACATACGACAGATGGTTTATTTGCCATTCTTGGTTAGTGGCCATCCTTTAGTTAAGATAATCCAGAACAGCCCTTCTATAGATGGGATAACCAGAGACTTCAGAAATCCTGTCAACAGATACAGAATTAGAATAACACTGCACTTCCCCAGCTTTGTAGGGGTAAGCAACTGGAATGTCATTGCTAAGTGAGCATTGGTGGAAATGGTAGAAGTATTTCCTTTGGGCAGATCCCATTAAATCCCCAGTACAGTGCAAGCAGCCTCTTCTCCCTGAACCTTCCCATGTTCAAAATAAAGACTGAAGCACCACAGTGAAGCAGTTCCACATTAAAATCACAAGACCACCTCTACAGTCCCTACAGACTGGAAACACACCAGGTCAAATGTTCCCATTTGCCTCGTTTATTACAGCCAGTGGAGTAAAGCCAAAATGAGAATTTGGCCTAGGAACAGAAGCATATGGCATTGTTCTATTACACTTGCACAAATCACTGGATGTTATTACTGAGAACATACCAGGCCCTTATTTGAGTGCTGGAGGAGAAAGGGTTTGAGCACAGGGCTATGAGCCAAGAATTCCTGAGTTCAATGCTGGGGTCTATCAAATAAGCCACACTGTTGCTTGTGTTTCCTTGTGTGTGAAATACAGGGGTAGGAGGACGAGAGTACCCAAATTATACACAACATTAGTTTTG
Organism: Daphoenositta chrysoptera; assembly: GCA_013397915.1. NCBI lineage: Eukaryota > Metazoa > Chordata > Aves > Passeriformes > Daphoenositta > Daphoenositta chrysoptera. Next base: position 508,911 of record VZRO01003285.1, on the reverse strand, counting down.
GCCTAGAAAAACCATCACCCTGGATGTTTTCCATAGTCTTTGGAGAAAGACAGCCTCCACCATAGCAGGCCTCAGAGAATTACCAGGTGTTGATATACCCGCAGTGATCAAAAGAAAGGATCCCGTAAAGGAGCATATTTGTCCTATCTGGCTAACTTTGAAAACTGATAGCATTCATGTTCAAAGAGCCAGAATGGCAGGATTTATACACCAGCACATTTCCACCTTAGCTTAAAGCTAGAATTGCTGTGAGAATGTGTAGGTGATCTTGCTAGCAGAGTCAGTATGAAAGCTCAGTTGAAATTTGTACAGCTCTTGAAAGACTGGAGACATTACCTAATGTCAGAATTACTGTAGCCACACGTAGGATATTCATAGAGGTCACGTAGGATAGTGAGTGCTGGAGCATTAGCCAACATATTCAAGAGGTTTCCAAGTGCTTAAGGCCAGGCAGAACCACTAGAAGGGCTTGTGGAATCTCATTTCTTGCATCTTTCTCAGTTTTTTACAGTTGCCCATAATTAAGGCAAACAGATTCCAGCCTAGAGGGCTAAATGATGCTGTGGGTTACATTTCATGCAACCAGCCAGTGAATGTCGTGTTTGACTCACTGGTTGGATTCCCCATTGCTCCCAGTGTCTGACGTGGCAAAGTTCAGGGATGGCAAAGGAAGCAGCTGAAATTTCCAGCCTCAGACACCTGCAGAGCCCCGGCCCCAGCACAATCTGCAGCAGCTCCAACGTGGTGTGGGTGGAATAGTAAATAGCAGGAGAGAAGGGGGTGAGGCAGCATCTGCTGAATTTAGGAGTATTTTATTTGAGCAGGCCTGGACACCTACCCCAGGAGTCAGACAGGAACAAGCTAAAGAACTTTTTGAAGTACTGCTGTTATTTTTTAGGAAGTCTGAGAAAGCTACAGAGTCTCAGATAGCTGGAAAGGTAGCTCTAACATCCTTTAGAAGATCTAGCATTTTTCTACATAAGACTGTCAGAAATTTTCTGGCAGAGGCTCAAAGGCTCATTTTTGCAGGTGTCAAGAGAATAGTCATTCCATGAAGCGCCCCCCAGAAACTCCTCTTCCTTTATGTGTCTAAAATTCTGTTCTTGGCCCCAAACATTTTACCAGCTTTTAAAGGTGACCGCACAGTAAAGAATCAATGTGTGCAGAGGTTCAGTTAGCTGATATAAATAGTCATGAAGAATCAAAATCCCCATGTTTTTCCTCCTTTTCTTAGAATGGATTGAAGGAGTTCCCTTCTGAAACTATCTATCTTTCTGAAAAAAAATAATCCAGATGCAGCCAGCTCATTCACAGACCAGTCAAGTCAGGTGCCAGGACAGCCACCACTCTGCCTTGCTGGTGTGTCCCCAGGTCTCCTCTCCCATTCTTCATGCCACGTTGGCTGCAGCAAATTCCCCAATTATTGAGGCTGAATAAAATGGGAAAAAACTCCTTGCAAAGTCTGAGAAGGGATGTGCTGACACACAGCAAAGAAAGCATTTGGGCACATTTCAACAAACAGTTTTGCATTGAGCAGCCTGGGCATTGCTGGTGTGGGTCCAACATGCCCAACCATCACTGCAGATGATGGTTCTTCAGTGTTGAGGAGCCATTCATTTTATTATGAGACAATTATAGAATCATTTAGGTTGGAAAAGACCTCTAAGGTCATCAAGTCCAACCATTAACTCAGCACTGCCAGGTCCAACACTAAACAGTGCTCCCCGGTGCTACATGTAGGTGTTTTCTGAACATTTCCAGAAATGGTGATTCCACCACCTCCTTGGGCAGTGTTTTCCACTGTTTTATCACCCTTTCAATGTAGAAATTTTTCCCAATATCCAATCTAACCCTTCCCTGGCAGAACTTGAGACAAAAGATTTCTCGTCGTAGTGTGTAAGGACAGCGTTAGGAAAAACAAAGAGGAGCACCAGGTTTATAGAAATCCAGGGGTCCTATCCTGTTTATCTCACCTCTGCCTTTTCACTTGAGGGTTTGGACCTGCTCGGAGTGAGGTACTGGCTACTGGGCCAGCCATGAGGGCAGCACAGGGCAGGTCAGGAGCAGAAACAGGTAGCAACCTGAAACACCAGCTGGTTTTGTTACAAGATACAGGCTCACTTTCATCCTGGGAGAAGATTCAATTCACCCTAACTCAAACCACACACACCTGGCAAGCTCCCAGCTGGTCTTCACCCGGATACCCCCAGCTCCCACACTATGCCTTACTAGGCAGTTTCGCTGCTGAAAACTATCTGATAAGCCCTCCTGATCTTCCCACATGTGCAGCTTCTGGTCCAACAGGCAGCTGCCAATGTGTTCCATCTGCCCTCCATGGCTCCCTGCCTGCTCCAAGGAGGATCTGCAAGCAGCAAATAGAGCCTGGAGTAGCTGGGGATGGGGAGGCCTCCTTGCAGCATTTCTTTTGTTATTCCTTGACCACCAAGTCCTCCCCACGGATAACCCTCATGCCGCTCTCCAGCTCAATCTCCTCAATCTCTTGTGGCTCTTCTCCAGTTGTGTTATATCTGTGCATTTGAGGGGCTTGGGAAATTCAAACCTTTGAGATTTGGGGTTTCTCAGAGGTGGGTGACTTGCAGCTTGCCCACCCATGAGCACAGCAGCACGGTGACCTTCCCTCTGCTGCCTCCAGCATTTCCCCCTCTACCCACATTGTTCCCCACTCCTCATCCCAGACTCACTCCAACTCCAGGGAGAATCCCCGCTGAAGCCAACAGGAACATCACCCTAGCGAGGGCTACAGGGCTTGATTAATTATTTGTTAATTGCTGTGGAAGGCACTGGGGTGACAGATAACTATCCGTAAGTGGGATGCAGGTTGCATTTTTTCCCCTAGTCTTCCACGGCTTTGTGAGACAGCTTGGAAGCCCCGAATGTCAGCCTAGCCTCCAACAATGGGATTTGTGAGATCCCTTTGTTGTCTAAATTCCCTTAAGTGGAAATATGTTTTCTAACAGCACAGAAACTCTCCCCAAGGCTTCTGTTGTACCAGGTTAATCAACCATACATGACAGCAGAATTAGAGGTGCTAGTATTTTATGTTCTGCATCTAAAGTGTGTTTCTTCGTGTGTACTTAACAGGCTTTAATTTTATAAAACATTGCGCAACAAGGCACCTTGGGGAAGAGCAATTAACTCAGATTATGTTTTCGTTTCAGTGAATACCAAATGAGAAACTCAAATACTGATTTATGTAGCCACAAAGTCAAATCATGCTCCTTAATACTGCCTGATTTTTCAATGTGGCCGTCTTTGGTCACAGACAACCCTTTTAGTCCTGACATGCAATTAAGAAGCTGCTCAAACTGAACTCTCCCTTAAAAATATATCAAGATATTTTATAATCACGATACACAGACAACCAGTCCTGTTTGAAGTTAATTATGAGACTCCTATCATCTTCAGTGAGAGCAGGAATAAACCTACTGAGGACATTTTGGTATAATTTTCCTGTTGATGACTATCACAGCCAGTTTATGTTAATTATGGATGGGGATAGGCACTGCTAAACAATTTGAAGGATGAAGGTACTAATTTAGGATCCAATCTAGCTCTCATTAAAGTCAATGGAAAGATTCCTATTGACTCCAATGGAAGCTGGTTCAAGCCCATAAAGACCGAATGAGCTCATGTGAACCTTCTCATCCAATTTCTCACTACAGAAAAGAAACGATGCATCAGCACCCTTGAACCACTATTCATGCAGAGGGCTTAATTTGGTCACCTTGAGTCACACACAGCAGCTCCTTAATGCCCCGGCCATTCCCTTGGGATCAAGAGGTCTGTGGACAACATGCAGTGATTTGGGCTGGGTCAGGATCCTGCTGCCCAAAGGATTTTCAATTGGAAATGCTCTGCTGGGGGTTGCAACAAGGGGTGAGGTGGAACAAGAAGGGAAGGGAAGGAAAGAGGAAAGAGGAAAGAGGAAAGAGGAAAGAGGAAAGAGGAAAGAGGAAAGGAA